>JAFVLL020021859.1:0-2500 GCA_021397915.2 Tor tambroides
TCTGCAAGCGCGGACACTTCAGAAACTACGGGGCGCTCTGCAAGCGCGGACTCTTGGGGGGCGCTCGGGCAGCGCGGAAACTTCGGAAACTTGGGGGTGCCCTGCAAGCGCGGACTCTTGGGGGAACTAAACAAGATAAACTGAGAACTAAACAAGATAACTGATAACACAGGACTGGGAACTAATTAACTAATGATAACAAACGAGGACAGGAACAGGAAGACCAAAAAAGGGCACGAGAGGAAGGGAAACACAAGACACAGGAAGACAGGACTGACAGATGTACAAAATTATTTATTTATTTATTTATTTTAAATATAATTATGGAATAACATCAGTAATTATAATTAATAATACTTATATCTGAATATTATTAATAATGCTTCAATATTGTAAAATGAACAGCAAATCATATATTATTAATCAATCTCACTCTTAATTAACATTTTGTTTTAAGAACAGTTTGCTAACGCTATCATTAAGTTATAAAAACGTTATTTCTGAAGGTTCTCTGAACATTGACAATGTCTTAAAAACATTTTTTCTTGGTTATATGCAAACATTAAGAGAGCATTTTAATGTATCATTTTGCAGACATTACATTCCAAACGCTACTTTTGAATGTTCTCTGAACACTCTGAAACCTTTTAAAATGTTACAGTGTATAAGTAACATTTCCATTATGTAAATTGATCAACGGAATGTTCAAGAGCAGCCAAGAAAAAAATTGTTTTTATGTTTACATTTTAACATTTAATGGTTTACTACAATGACAAATAACATTCCTGTAGTAGAGCATGATGCTCGCAACTCCAAGGTCATGGGTTTGATTCCCAGGGAGTGCATGAACTGATCAAAGGTGTACCTTAAATACAATGCAAGACGCTTTGAACAAAAGCATTTACTAAATGCATAAATGTAAAAGTAAGCCAGCAATAGTGTGGGGGAACGTTACTTTTAAAGGTAATGTATTACAACATTGCGTTACTCCCTAAAAAAGTAACTAATTCAGTTAGTTGCTTTTCATGAAAAGTATTGTGTTACATTACTTTTGTGTTACTTTTTACATAAATAGGGTAAATTATTGCAGGTTTGCATCATATTCTGAGTTTGCATTTGACTGTTTTTATTGATTTTGAGCAATACTGAATTTGTTTTTGTGCTGGCCAGATGATAAGTAAATGCATGTTGACACGAGAAGCACATTAGAGAACGTCAATATACTTAATTGCAGCTAAACAGAATTATGCATTTGAATTATGCATCTTAGAGTAATGCATTGGATGTCTTAAAATGCAGCTCACTGGATCCTCTGTGTTTTTTACTGACCTCACTGGCCTCGATTCTCTCCAGTAATTCCTGTAATTTAATGAACGGCTCTTTTTCATCTCTCCAGCCGACTGGTATCAGCTCGACCGCGGCTGTATTTATTCGCTGCCTTTGGCTGTGATATTTCCCCATAATGATTCCGAGAAAAACGAAAAAAACACTTCAATTTTTTCCAGCCAAAGTAGGACATAAACTCACTTCCTCTGATCTGCATTGGAGAGGTTGAGCGAGCGCCAGTGGGAAGAAGTTCTGGATGAGAAAGAGACCGAGTCATTTTCAGTGTAAACGCTGATTCCTGACCTTTGACCTCATTCTGCTTTGATCTCTGTACCGAGAGAAGATGTGAATGAATGCTGCTTGCTGGATTCAGTCCAGCGTCATGCAGCGTTTGTCTTTTAGAGATTGTGAAATGATTGAATTATTCATCATTTTGTCGTCTGTTAAGCAAGCATGTTGTTTTACTGCCAAAATGAACATTCATCAAGCATCAAATGGGAGCAAAAATGATTGTAGAGGAATGAAATGTAGCGGTTCTTCAGCTGTTGGTTGGTAACTTTACTGGGAACTGAAATAATGCGTGGTTTAAGAATGAAAATCGGAGACTCGCTGATGCAACGCGAGCAAATCAAATGTAAGACATACCGTCTGTTACAGAAAAGATGTGTTGTGACTCATGTTTTCAGACAACTTTACCATCAGAAGTTCATCTAGGAGACCGAAAACTTCATGTGACGACATATTCCTCACATTAAACCACCAAAATGAAACTACAAGGAACAAAATCACAGTGTCTTAATGAGTTTGTTTCAAGCTGAAGAACATCTACGAGTGACACAATGACCTTATTCATATATTAAATACATCAAATATGTTTTCCTATAATTATCATAAATAATTAGTTAATAAAACAAAAATTTCTAATTCATATAGAATAAATATATATCTAATTTATAAAATATTAAATTATGTAAATTATATATATATTTATAAAATATATATCTCATTTTATAAAATATGTATGTGTACACATGTATATATAGAAAATATAGAAAAATATAGAAAAATCTAATTAAAATACATTTTAACTTATATACAGTGTATACAGTATATTAAATATAAATTATATTCATTTATAAATACATCAAATATGTTTATATATATATATATATAT
>JAFVLL020021859.1:7500-12112 GCA_021397915.2 Tor tambroides
ACAGACGTAAATAAAGTATATTAAGGAGTGCATCCAGGGTCGGTTCTAGACATTAGGAGCCCCCCTCCCCCAATAAAAAATACTTGGAAAAAATTATGATTTTGAACCTTTTTATTGGGTGCTTTTTATTGGGGGTTGGGGGGGGGGGGCGCTCCGACATGAATTTTTCCTAGGGCCTCCTAATGTCTAGAACCGGCCCTGGACATGGTTTTATTCACTCAGTAATGAAATTCTGGTTAAACATGATCAGGTCAAGATATTTCTTTAAAAAAAAAAAAATATATATATATATATATATATATATATATATATATCAATCACAAATGATTCATAATAAGATGCATTTAAAAAAAACAGAAAAAACTGCTAGTTTTCCCTTTGAAATAAGTTTATAAGTTATATATAAGTTCTCGTTTTAAGCATTTTGGAGAAAACAAAGAAAAAGGGCTGGGGCCAAAAAAAAGGGTAAGAAAACTCCAACACCCATAATGCACTGGGCTCGATCAGACTATCTCTGAGTGAGGATACAAAAACTAGAAACTATGATTTGTAGCTTTCACAGAAGTCCTGCAGTGGTCAAAATAAACAGAGATGTCTTGATGCAGGTCATTTACTTATATTACCAACATTGTAACAATGTAACAAAAGCTGGTTGAAAAGCTGCAAAATTACTCTTTAAGATGTTTATCTGCACTAATTTTTAAACATCTTTTCACACCTGACAAAAAACTGGTTTAAGCTGGTTAGTGCTGGTTTAGCACAACTTAGACTACAAAATGAAGTCAGTTTAGTTTATGCTTCAATGAGAAAAATATCTGACAACGGGGTCAGAAAAATCAATCTCTTTTCCTTTTGAATTAAGTTTTAGATATTTTTTTTTAATATTTTATTTAGATGTTTTTAAATTATTTTTTTTTCTGACCTATTTGGCAGATTTTTCTCCTTATTTTTAGCATGAACTTACTTAATTTTGATAATATTTTATGCATTAAGTAAATGCATCTTGATGTAAGAATGATATTTGTAGATATTTGTATTGGAAAACAAGGCAAAAGCACTGAGGAAGAACATTTTATGCAGTGATTTCCTATTTATACAAATTCCTAATAATACAAAAACTGCAAAGATATTTTTATTTAAAAAAATGCACAGATGAATTGATCACAATAAGATCAATAACATGCATTCAGAAAATAGGGCAGATTTTCAGTTAATGCAGACTATTTTTTTAGACCCCTTTGTACATTATGACAATTGTGACAAAACATTTCCCCAGGTCAGCTGATTTATGCTGATTTAGCAAAACTTAGACTATAAAATAAAGTGAGTTTATGATTAAAACGAGAAAATATCTGACAAAAGTGTCAGAAAAGCTGCCTTGTTTTCACTTTGAATTAAGTTTATTTTTCTGACCTATTTAACAGATGTTTTTCTAATTTTAATCATGAACTCACTTCATTTTGATCATTTTTTTCATTATTTTATGTCATTTTGCATCTCTAGTCAATGCATCTTAAAAATGTTTAGGTATACTGGCAAAAAAGAAAAAATACTGAGCAAAAACAACACTTTTTGCACTGATTTTTTTGTCAAATTTTCAAAGATATTATTATTTTGATTTTAATGCAGAGATAAATTAGTTTTTGGAAAAACATGCATGGATGAACTGTTCACAATAAGATCAGTAACATGTTTAGAAAACAGATAAATATAGAAAAATATTAGGTACATTTTCAGCTCATGCTGACTTTAAGATGTTTGTGCAGTTGTTTTTTTTTTAAATCTCTTTGCACATCTGACAAAACATTTTCCATTGCTGCAAAGGCCAGCTGGTTTATGGCAGTTAGTGCTGGTTTAACATCCCTGGGCCATCTTTTTGATGGACAGGGATAAAAAACTCCTTTTGAAGACTTTTTGCAGGTGCACGTTTCTCCAGGTGGACACTGAAACCCACTTGACAGAATCATGTTGTTCCTGTTGGACGCAACCTTCAGTTTAAAGGTCAAAAATGTGTTAAACCCCTAAAACAATGCTGTAAGACGAGGCAGGAGATGATTGTGCGGTCACATTATGGTATACTTTAGCAGAGCTTTTTAACATCTCAATGCAAACTAAGAGAGTTAGCACATAACGAGTGTCCTGGGAAGAGGTTTTAATCATTGCGTTTGTTCTCCCCGATAAAATTGAGTACATACAATTCATCTGGAAAACAAAACAGCTACTGTACGTGCCGTGCCGTAAATCAGGAAAGACTTGAAAGGGTTTGTTTTTGGAAAACACAGCCGTGTCTCCTCATTACAACCCTTCAACACAATGCGAAGAACTCGCAGCCGAATGCTTTACGTCTTTGATTATATTGGGCTCGCTGCAGGATCCCAGACTCTCGTCTCATTAGTTTTCTCCAAATGCCTCTCAGAATCGGTCGTACCTCTGTTACGAACCCAGTTTTTTCCCCCTGCGGAGATCTGAATTCTGGGGATGTTTACCCAAAACAGTGGGGCGGTCTCTTCCAAGCCGAGATTAAACTTCAAGTATAACCAATCATGTCTTTCTGGGCTGAAGCCCTCACATTTTCTGCCTTCAGAGCGAAAGATTTATTATAACTCCTTCACCCTGGGCAACAACAGAAGCAACTGAATCACCCATAAAATGACTTGCTCAGAGGTTAAAACTTTACAAACCCAAAAGAAACAAATCTAAAATTGGACAACAGCTGGATTTTAGATAGTTATGACCCACGGCATTGAAAACACGGGCTGACCTAGATACACGTCTGCTGATAAAACACAACATGAAACTCCAACACAAAAAGGTCTGGAAACAGAAATGATTTTCTTCTACAGTATTTTAGCTTTGTTTTTCAGTACAGAGTCCAGTACTTGTGTTGTGAAAAAAATGCATCAAAATTAAGTGAGTTTATGCATAAAACACGGAAAAACATCTGCCAATATATTTAGAAAAATATATTTATATCAAAGGGAAAACAAGTTTATTTTTTTGACCCCACTGGCAGATTATTTTCTTACTTGAAGCTTAAATTTGCTTAATTTTGATACATTTTTCTACAATTATTATGTTAATATTGAATAAACATGTCAAAAAAAAATAAAAATTTGATACATTTTTCAGACTTTACATCAGTGTTGGGAAAAGTTACTTTTAAAACTAATGCATTACAATATTGTGTTACTTAGTTACTTTTTATGGAAAGTAATGCATTGTTACTTTTGCATTACTTTTTCTCTTCTAGGCTGGGCTAGATTATTTTTGGCAAATATAAAAGCCTTTTCACACCAAAAGTGAAATGAATAATTCTCAGGCTGAAGGTAAATTAAGAAGTAATGCATTACTTTAGTTACTTGAAAAAGATAATCTGATTACATAACTGGCGTTACTTATAACGTGATACCCCAAACACTACTTTTGTCATTTTGCTTCTTAGGGAACTAAATCTTAATTTAAGAAAATTTAGATATTTGTATTGGAAAACAAGACAAAAAATACTAAGAACGAAAATAATTTGGTAACACTTTACTTAAAGCTTCTATATATAGCCTAATACATCATAAAAGTAGTTTAATGCATTAATTATTCCTTGCAATTCACCTTATAATGCATGCTCTCATGAATAATTGTAACCACAGTTATAATTCATTAAAATACTTATCTATTCATTGTTACACCTTCAGAGAGTAAAATGCATTAAAACAAATAACAATGCATTATAATGCATTTTAACTGTGGTTGCAATTATTGATCAAAAGATATAATGCATTACATTATATAATACCTATAAAGATAAATGCATGTACATTATGAATACCTTCATAATGCATTATACATAAATGTTTCAAGTGCAGTCAGAGATCTACGAGCATGTTCTGCTATACGTTCCCCAAAAAGTGCACAAACAAGAGCTTTTCGATATTGTTTTTGTTCCATTTTTTGGCTTTGGAGTTTTGCATATGTTCACAATTAACACAGGGTCCGGTTGCGGTGGGATGAAATCATGGCTTGAGTATCTTATTGGGCTTTGAGACTTTGATCAGCGAGGAGAAGCAGAGTCCAGCTGTCTGCGGATACCAGCCAATCCTGGGAACAGATTTCACTCCAAACAATAGGGGATAAGAGATACAGAGGATCTTTTGTTGTGGTGTGTGATGGACGGGTTTATATTGTTTCTCGGGACGTGACACCTGAAGCAGGAGGAGGTGTGTTTTGGTGTGACGTTAAACCTGTGTTATTTTCCCAGCAGCCAGTGTATCTGACGAACTACAAATGGTCTACTTTAATCTAACATAGAGCAAGAACTAATGCTGTGCATCTGCTTTGCTTTAGAACAATAAAGTTAGACTGAACATACAGTACTTGTCTAAAGTTTGGAAACATTTTAAATGATTTTTAAAGGTTTTTAATGAAAGCTCTTCAGCTCACCAAGACCACATTTATAGAAAATACAGTAAAAATTGTGAAAAATTATTATAATGTAAAACAGCTGTGTTCTATGTGAATATGTGTTAAACTGTAATTTATTTCTGTGATGCAGCACTGAATTTTCAGCATCATTACTCCAGTCTTCAGTGTCACATGATCTTCAGAAATCATTCTAATA
>JAFVLL020021860.1:0-35104 GCA_021397915.2 Tor tambroides
AGACACACACCTAAATATTTTAAATATATATTTTTATTTATATATAATTTATATATAAATATTTGATATATAAATATAGCATTTTTCTTAAATATATACATGCATGTGTGTGTATTTATATACACATAATAAATATACAGAGTTCAAACATGTACAGCATAGTATGTAAGCACAAACTTTTATTTGGATGCAATTAATTGTTTGACAGCCCTAATGTATGGTTTTGTTTTGTTTTGTTTTTTTCCTCCGTGTTTCCTGCTTTCACATATATTTCCCAGATTACATCATAACACTCATTCCTTATTTAGCCATTTCTGATACCTGTCTGGGAGTGTCTACAATCCAATCATTTGCAAGTCCTCACTAGTGAAAGGAATGCTAGTGTTTCAAAACACAAACCGGAATGTGGCGGAGGGTGGGTTCAGGTTCATTTACTAAAGAGAAACAGCAGGGAGGAGTGCTGATAATTACTGCACCATCAGAACGAGATTTAGAACCAGTTCATGTTCAGTTCACAGAGCAAGAACGGAAAGGTGAATAAAATGGGCAGTGTATAAAGGCCATGCAGTTCAGCTACTAACACAGACAGATGAAATTGCCCAAGACTGACAATCTCCAGAACAGCAGTCAAAAGTGGGCAAAGCTTGCCAAACCAAAGGTCTGAATTAGGTCATTGACACAGAGTGCGTGTTTGAAGATGCTGGTGAAACTCAGGTCAGGTGAGAGTCAGGTGCTGAATTACAAAAGGAACCAGTTGATGAGTTGATTGGTTACTGTCTCAAGCCAGAACATTCTGTTGAGGAACACTGTGTACTGTCATTGCAGTCATGGGAGCCAATAGCCTGACTATGGTTACCTCTTCCATCTCTTACAACTGAACTAAAGATTTTTCCAAGTATAAAAGACTTTTTTTAACTGCTGAGAGACTCTTTAATTGCTTGTCAAATGCTTATTAACGCACATCACATAATGCATTTCATTATGAGTTTGTCTCACAGTCCTGTTGCACAGGATCTTCAAGAACGCAGTCTTTAACATTGCATAAAACACGCAACTATAATATGACACAGCAAAAACATCTACACTTACTCAATCATCACAGTGACATGAAAAAGACCAGATGTGGGTCCATTCCTGATGTTTAAATACAGATAAATATTAACCAAGAATATATACACTTAATTAACAACTGACAAACATTAAAACTGTTTTATTATTCATAATTACACTTTGATTCTTGATACAAATTAATTATATCATCAGTGTGGTCCATACTGTATGACTATAAGATTTGCATGTACCGCATATCATGATACTTTTAGGGTGTATTTGAAACCCTGCATAAGTCTAGCATCTACATAAAAAAACAAAATTAATTAAGGCTGATTATTAGGTTGAAAATAGTCTTTATGGGTGGAGAGCTGATCTAAAGATAGAGCACTAGTTTTCTCCAGGGTTCATATAATCCTGCTGATTCTTTTGTATACCTGTGTCATTCATTAGGTGCTGCTTGGTAACCGCTCTTAATTATTATCATATTACAAGACCACCAATTAGTATCCACCAAATAAGTGAAAAATGACTAAATAGACAAGGAAGATGAAGAATACTTGCCATATTTAAAATGTAGGCTAGCAGGACACACCTACAGCAGGTCTGTGTTTCAGTTACCTGCTGTTACGCCATAGACTGGCGTTTTATGATGCCTACATGTTCCCATTTACCCACTGTGAGTCCCTGCCAGTCTGAGCTTGCCCATCCCTGATGTCACGTTGCTATGGTAAGATTGGTACGCTCCCTTCCTATTCAAAACATGCGGAAATTTCCTTACCCTAACCTGCTTTCTCTGCTGTGTCTGATATAAGACAAAAGACTCAGTTTCAGAAAAACAATGTGCCTGAAATATAGGACAAGAATCTCAGTTCTTGCATAAGCTACAAAAAAATTAGTTCAGAAATGTAATCACTGAGCTTCCTTAGTCAGTAGACTTGAGTTGGAAGGTTTGATTCTTTTATGCAAATCAGTTGAATCAAACTACTGATTCAAAACTCTGAATCATTTGAGACACTTTTAAGCCATTTCAGAGCAACTACGCAAAAAATAAGCTATCAAATATCGTTGAAAGGCTGAAAACATTGAGATATCATTTTAGCCAAATCACTCCACCTCATCTATAAGATCTAAAGACAGGGACCAGATAATAAAGAACACCTAGAGTTTTATAGTCAGGTACATTTGATCTAAAGTACACTGTGTGCGTTATATAATCCCCAAATGCATTCACTAGAGGAGAGGCTGAATCGAACACAAAAAGCTTTCTACGCTTTTATTTTCACACAGTGTACAGGTGGGGGCTGATTTGATATTAGAATAACACACCTGCAACTTTGTTTAGCTTGCAAATATATAGGCCAACCTGCGACCATGCAAATGGTTCCCGCAGTTGCCCTACTAAACTCATGCATATTACATTGATTTATACCAGTTACATTGAGACCAAACAAAACACACATCACGCTAATCTGTGCCATGTGAGCGCTTCAGAGATTAAGATATAACCTTATGTCCCAGAACTACTTTTTCAGCTGAGGTCAGATTAGGAGACCTGAGCTTTAATAAGAGCATGCAGCTGCTGAGACGTAATACTTTAATATAAAACAACAGCAAAATGATAATGCTGGCATGAAGCATTTCTTCAGGTTACCGCATAAAAATGCAGTGAAAGCTTTAATCGGGCTCTAATAAATGAGAGCTATTAGCCAAGACATACCCGAGGTGATAATAGTGGACTACAGCATAAAACTAACTGGCTGCATCCACAACAAAAATGATAGTTCATCCAAAAATGAAAAGTTTTCCTTAACCTGTAAATTTCTCTATCCCAGGAAAGATGAGGTGAAATCCAAAAAAGGTGAATTTTCAATATATCAACATATCATATAGGCCTGTTCACACCAAGGACAATAACGATAAGTATAAAGTTTTAATTGCTCCAATTGTATGAGAACTAAAATGATAACAACACAATGTAACAATATTGTTGGAATCAAAATTTCAGAACCATTTTCTCCATCTAATGAATGATAAAAACATTTATATGCAAACAGAATCCACTGGACTTGAGCAAATGCTCAAGCATTTTAAGTGCCAAATGATAAAAGAGCAGTGGGACTTTATATTAAACATAACTTTATTGTCATTTGGTGTGGATGCTAAAATAGTTATCGCGATAGTTATCTTTATATTTATTGTTCGTAGTATGAACAGGCCTTATGACTGAAGGAACAGACATGGCTATTTGTGAATTGCTCTTTAAACGTTGTTATCAAATTCTTAGTCATGCAACACTGCAATTCACAATGAGCTTGTCTTACAGTCCTGTTGCACAGCATTCTCTTCTAGAACGATTTTCACCTTCCACAAAACATGTAACTAGATTATGACACAACAAAAACATCTAAACTCTGACAGTTACTCAATCATGACACTTAAAAGACCAGGAACTGGGTCAGTGATGTGCATGGAAATGAATGGCCAGCACATTATTCGAAATTTCTCCTTTTGTCTTCCACAGAAGAAACATGGGTTACACTTTATTTGAAGGTGTCCTTGTTACAGTGTAATTATATCCTTAAGTACTGAGTAATATTAATTAACTACACGTACTTACTATGGGGTTAGAGTTAGGATTATGGTTTGGCTTAGGGTATCTTGCATGTAATTATGCATAATTTATTGTTATTATAATAGCAAGTACACGTAACATGTGTAACAAGGACACCTTCAAATAAAGTGTTACCGAAACACGTAGGTTTGGAACATCATGAGCCATTTTTGTTGTTTGTTTTGGGAGAACTACCTTTTAAGCAATCATTAGGTAAAAGCTAATAATGAACATGGGTGTCAATTACAGACACGCTAAAGTGAATGTACATCTATAGATCGTCATCCAGATAATCTATATAAGAGAGTTTATGTTACAGCAGACTGAGGACTATAGTTACAGAAAACATCCTACCCTTGGTCCCATGACCAGACAGCTCAATGAAAGGGTTTTTTTGAACCTTTGATGCCAGTTGAGCTCTTCGCTGATGATGGATTAGTATGGGTACATTATTGATATCAAGGCCCTGTCTTTCCACAGTCTACCCCTTTCAGTCCGAAATTGACTTCCTCACGTCCCCAAAGAGAGATGGAGGAGCCAGATGATGGACCTCTGGGGCTTCAGGAGAGGAAACAGCCCTTCTAATAAATACGAGTGCACCCTGAGCAAGGCAAGAGACGGCGCTGTAAAGTAATCGGACAGAAAAGAGCAAAACATAAACTGACGATCCAGAGGCTGCAGCCGATTTATTGAGCCACGTTCGGAGCTTCAGCCTTTCTGTGAAAACCAAATCAAATTATATTCCTGTGATGTTTTATGGTATCTCGTTTTACTCTCGCTCCCAGTGGATTTCAAATGAATAGACTAAAAATGTGCAATTTCTTCAAATCTGATGTCAAGTGAATTCCAACCAAGCAAACTCTAACCAGAACATCTAAAACATCATTTCATTGCCGCTGATTTGATTTTATGGTTCGACTTCACAGCGACAAGGCAAACGATAGAGAAAATGCTTCAGTAAACAAGCAGACACAGAGTCGATTGTCTGAACTCGCTGTAAAGACCATGTCAACCCTTCATATTTATGATTTCAAATGAGCATAAAATTATGAGTGGAAATGAGGGGAGGCACAGCTGACTGACACGAGCTGGGGGTGGAGGGAGTCATTTCATGGTGTAAATACATTTGCCTGACTCTGTCAAGTTAGGTGACTCAGCCCATATCACGGAAGCTGAACACATAGTACTGCAGTGCCGCACATCACGACAACTGCGAGCTCGCCTCAGAAATGGTGCAGTGCAATGGATTTCAAAACCTTAAAATGTTCAGATTTTATGCAGTGAATGTGTAAATGTCAACAGCAGAATGTAAGGATGCAGTGAGGGGGGAACTGAAACTGGAATGCCATGAAGCTCTTTTTTCCCATTGCCCTAGTGATAGACTGACATACAGTCCAACCAAAATTATTCAAGACACCATATATAATTTTTGATATTTTTTTACTAGTGGGTGTAGGACACGATAGTTCATTTATGTAAGTGAGGACAGCAAAATGAAGCAAACTGTGACATAGTATACCCAAAAATTCTTCATTCAGTGGACTAATTGATAAAAAAAAAAGGGACCAAAAATGAGATTTGACACTTTGACCTGACCATGGTTTGTTACATACCAAGTTATCTGACATTATCAAGATGAATTTGTTCTGACACAGTTTAACTCTTGAGTTCTTGTCATATTTTATTACCATTTTCTAAACTATAGCAAATAAACTGTGATAATGTGAGAAATGTTGAAGGTGTCGGAATAAATTTTGGTTTGACTATATATGACAAGGCTGATAAATCAACTTATATTTGGCTATACTAACATTATCAGCATCAGCTGATCACCTTTTTAAGTAATATTTGAGTGAACTTCAAGTAAATACTGTGGAAAAACTATTTAGTATCGACAATTAGCCTTTATTGCACAGCTCTTGATTCTGATTGGTCAATCACAGCATTCTGCAGCCAAATATGCTTACTTATTCTAATCACATGATAAATCAATATTTTAAGCAACTATTTAATAAGTGTGACAACCAGACATGATCACAAATCAATATTTGCCTCTATGGAATACTCGATTCTGTTACATCTCATACAATAATTTAAACTCAAATCAATATTCTTTGTCAATAAAATCAATACTCTTTATTCTGCTTAATTATCAGGTAACAACAGCAGTGTAATAAGTGGAAGATGCTCTTTACATTTCTCTTTTCGTTTTACTAGATAGAGAATTCTGGAGATTAAATATACAGTCTAAATCCAATTTGTGACCATGGACCACAAAACCAGTCATAAGGGTCAATTTTTGGAAACTGAGATTTGTACATCACCTGAATAAATAATAAATAATGAATGAATAAGCTTTCCATGGATGTATGGCTTGTTAGGATAGGACAAAATTTGGCCGAGACACAACTATTTGAAAATCTGGAATCTGAGAAAATCGCCTTTAAAGTTGTCCAAATGAAGTTCAATGTATATTACTAATCAAAAAAATGAAGTTTTGATATATTTACGGTAGGAAATTTACAAAGTATCTTCATGGAACATGATCTTTACTTAATATCCTAATGATTTTCGGCATAAAAGAAAAATGGATAATTTTGACCCATACAATGTATTTTTGGCTATTGCTACAAATATACCAGTGCTACTTAAAGGGATAGTTCGCCCAAAAATGAAAATTCTGTCATCGTTTACTCACCCTCAAGTAGTTCCAAACCTGTATGAATGTCTTTGTTCTGCCGAACACAAAGGAAGATATTTTGAAGAAAGTTTGTAACCAGGCTGTTTTGGGGCACCATTGACTTCCATAGTAGGAAAAAAAACAACAACTAAATATGGAAGTCAATGGTGTCCCAGAACTGCTCTGTTTCCCACATTCTTCAGAATATCTTCCTTTGTGTTCAGTAGAACAAAGACATTCATAGAGATTTGGAACTACTTCAGGGTAAGTAAATGATGACAGAATTTTCATTTTTGGGTGAACTATCCCTTTAAGACTGGTATTGTGGTCCAGGGTCACATTTTGCTTATTCCTCGAATACGTTCCAGCACGAATGGCATTTTTGCACGAATATAAATACTGTTTATAAATCAAAAAGCCGCGAAGCTAACGCTCTTCACATCCTCCTAGAGTGGATGGTGAATTATTAGTCGTGATCTGAACTGCTCCACTTTGCGCAGCGGCAGTCAGTCAGTCAGTCAGTCACATGCACGCCCTGAGGAGCGTCAGTGGTCCCGCCTTCCGCTCATTCTACTACGTCTAAAGAGCACATGACTGCAGTAACTGTGTTCTGTAACTCCAGTCACGAGGATGGAGTACTATTACACTGACCAGACAGCGCGCTCAACCCAATAACCCGAAACCAGCACATTTACAGCGCTAACAATATTCCCGCTGACACAAGGACAAAGGACAAAAACCAACCACTGAGCGTTTCCTCAACAGCGTTAAAATGTTTCAAGGAGTCCGAAAACGAGTCGTCACCTTTCAGTGACACAGTGCGCGATTTGTAAACATGCACAATTGGCGATTTAATTTACGATACGAAAATTATACTTTAGCTACCAGCACGTGGCAGTTTTTGATTTCAAAATAATAAATGAATGAATCGTATTCTTAACCTCATCTTTCTCCCAAGTGTATTATTCCAACGATTTATAGTGTAAAAAAAAGTATCCGTATGTTTCAAAGTAACGTTAGGCTTTTACGCGTTAAATTGTAATCCCCTATTCTACGTGTATTGTATCTATAAATAAACACTTTGCAGTGCGACAACAGCCTGTTTGACATGACAAGCACGCAAGTGCAAAATGCACAGCGTTTATTTATTAATATCAACAGCACACACTGGCACATGATGCAAAGATCGTTTGACTACTTCTAATTAGCATCAAGCTCGTTTTGTAACAGTTACGCAAACGCTTACGAAAACAACGCATTTGTCAATTGAGCAAAGAGTTCCTATCTCTACGCTATATTGTACAGATATATAACACCCATAGGTATACATTTTGTATAGGCCTACAGAGCTGCGTATCAGTTTCTCAACTTTATAAGTGACATAATGCATTCGGTTTACAGCTTTTTTACAGTTTAGCTCAAAAAAGCAGACCGGGTATTAATAGAAATTATATCCAAACACAGCCTTTAATAACTGCATTAATAGTAGGCTAGTAATATCTGCAGCTACTAATAACTACTCGATGCAAAAAAAGACACATCTGAAAAACCCACACAGTTTACCAGATCTATGTTACTTTTCATCTACCTCACAGTGAACTCAGAGCGCTTTAGCCTATATTAAAACTACAAGGGACCATCAAGCAACTTAAAAGTCAAGTTCACCAGAGCACCCACGTGTCACATACTCTCACACACAGACCGGGAAATTGATGTGAATTTTGGCAAACCGATGAACACATTTGAACTTATTCTATTCCGCTGGTGAAGTTATTAACCTTCCCCTAATCGCTAGCCCTCGAACGCAGACTTCAGAAGAAGGATTATCTGCGCGATATTCGTCGATAAGTCACTTTTCGCATCTATGCATAATTTCCTGTGAACTCCACGTGAAGCGCAGACATCAGGGACTCCAGACGCCGGCTGAGACGCTCTGACAAGCATCGATGAAATGATGCAAGTATATCGCGCCACGGAGAGTAACGTGCAAAAATACACCCGGGGAAAAAGAGCCACGCTTCTGCTCTATCAGAAATGGTGCATGGCTTACCTGGCTGCCGGAGTTTTCAGTCAAGTAACTGAAGACAAATGAAGAGAGCTCCTCATCTAACAGTGAAGCGCAGTCCGCCATCTTCGAGAATGAGATGAGAGGAGCCAGAGAGCGCTGCTATACTGCTCTGCCCGCATGCAATGAGGATCTCTAACCGACCGAGGGCAGTGTGCTGAGGAGCCTCAGTGCTTCCCAATCATTGCTGGATTAAATAAAACAGCAGAAAGGTGAATTCTTTTAAGGTGCAGGTGGGTTAAACACAGGTTGGTGGCTGAAGAAGGATATCGGGACTAGGTGCAGGATGCATGTTCCTAACTGTAACTGAACCTGCTTGTGCTGTCTAGATTACAGTGTCTATGACTCATTTATGATGCTAGTTCATGCTGTCTAAAGTCCATGCTTTGTGCAGGTAATATATACTGACTGCACTGTATGTGGTTGCATCGTTTACCATAGTATCTCCTTATAGCTATGCACAACGCAGTATAAACAACTGAGCATTTTTTCTGGGCATGCTGCTTATGGTGCCCAAAATCTAAACATCAGCCAATATTCATGCTTGGCTGACCCATTAACAGAAATACAGTTTGCTCCAAATTTTAAAGACACTTTGTTAATCATAGTAAATATATATATATATATATTTATAAAATGTATTATTATTATTTTATTCTTTGTGAATTTGAGTGCTTGTTTGATTTAACAATCATGTGCATCTTATTAGCCATTATTAAATATAATTAATCATTGTATATCTGAATTATCTATTACAAATGGCCACTTTAAACATTGTCATATTATTATTATTATTATTAATAAATCTACTCTTTTGACCCTTTATGTTGAGGAAAAATTTAGCTTATCTTTAACCTTAGTACTACAATAATTAAAATAATGATATAGATAAAAAGCAGATGCACTGCTGACTTTAGATCAAAATCAAAGCTTATGGTGATAAAGTTTGATATATGAGTAACACATTAAAATCTGTGTAAACAATTAGGGTAATTACTCTCTAATCAGCAGATGCATTGATTGGCTGCTTTTTTCAAGTGGAGTTTTCCTACAGTCACTCACAGACTTTCACTATCATGTGGGGATTTTGACAGCTTCAAGTAACCTCAGTACTTTATCATGAATCGAGATGCTTAACTGAAGTCGTTCCATTCAGAGTGACATCCCGGAAATCACCAGCTGACTCCTACGCAAGAAAAGTCTGCTAAAGAAACTGTCCTATTTGATTCACACTGA
Source organism: Tor tambroides (assembly GCA_021397915.2). Lineage (NCBI taxonomy): Eukaryota > Metazoa > Chordata > Actinopteri > Cypriniformes > Cyprinidae > Tor > Tor tambroides. Next base: position 9,646 of record JAFVLL020021860.1, read on the forward strand.
AGACATAAATCTTATAGATATTAAACTGTTTGAATGGCGTGCAAACTAATACATCTAAATTGACAAGCCCTTGAAGGATTATTACAACTTCTCAGTCAAATCTGAAATTACCCTAAGGTCATATCAGTCTATTGAACTGTGTGTTGACTAGCTGGCTATCGACCAAACACATACTGTTTGAATGTTTGAGGTCAGAGCAAAAGTTTGCCTCTTTGAAATCACAATGTATATGTATAAAAAAAATCCTATGTATGGTCTTCGATACTTGAGCAATAAAACAGGTTTCTAATTCTTAGAGCAAAAAAGAAACGATAATAAATAAATAAATAATAAAATGAAACAACAGTTGCAGCAAAAACTAAAGATCTAGTGACATTCAAAGCTGGGAACTTAAAGACTGTTACTTAAGCCAACAAGCCCACCTTCCATAAGAGGGGTTTGACAGCCCTGAGCGTCTGGTGGGTGTCTCTGACAGCTGTCAGACTGGAGGAGTTCGTTCTGTGTTGGAGTTATCAGTTAAGAGAAGAGTCCGTTTCATCAGTCATATCATTTCATTGATTATGCCCTGATGTATGGAGGTCAACAACATTGTGCCTTCAGCTGCAGTTGTCCAAGGACATAAATCAATAGAATTCACACATTGTTTTCCGACACTGCACATGCATGACATTTTTATTTTTTTTTCATGTTTTTGTTTGCTGCCACCAATGGGAGAGCATGTTGCTGGTGTTTGAGTGCATGCATGTCTCTCACTGTGCTTTATGACTGGAAGGTGATTTAATGGGGGCTTCTGTGTGAATGGACGGGGCACTGAGAGAAGAATAGAGAGATCATACCAGTGTAGGTGCATGTATGTCATATATATATATATATATATATATATATATAGAAAGAGAGAGAGAGAGACCTATATTGAGACATACATCTTACCAACTAGTAAAAACATTCTTTTTGCCATGTAGCTTCATTCTGAAAAAAAAAAAAAGAGTAGGCCTGTATATCATATATATCAGACATTCCTAGATATAAATATACCTGTATATTAGAATTAAGGGTAACACTTAAGTATAGGGACCAATTCTCATTATTAACTATTTGCTTATTAGCATGCCTATTATTAACTGTACTTATAAAGCACATATTCTGCATGACCATATTCTACATCCCTAATACCTAAATTAACAGCTACCTTACTATTAACTATTAACAAGTAGCAAGTTAGGAGTTTATCGAGGCAGAAAGCACAGTTAATGGTTTGTTAATAGCAAGAATTGGACCTTAAAATAAAGTGTGACCAAATTAATATTTCTGACCATATGATATTGTATTTGAATAACCGAACCTTTGGTTGAGTGAAATATGTTTGAAATATTGGCTTAAAACGCAACATCTCTGTTGTGGTGTATATTGGTCTTAAGTGCATGCACACACAAAAAAATCCTCTACTACAGAATACATTTATACAAATAAATGATTGATCTCTTCCTTAGCAGGATTAAAATTCTGTGTTTTAAGTTAAATGGGGAAAAACAAGATGCTTTAGAAATTTGTCTTCTGGGAATAGGTGAAAGCCAAAATGGAAGTTTTGATCAAGAAGCTCAAATCCTCAGACCAAATGCTTCACTTTTATCTTTGGCCTGAACTATCTGGAATTCTCCATTATTCTAGCGTATATCAAAACAAGGGGTTGCATTGGACAAAAGATAGAGGCCTTTTCTGTCTGGGGTCTGTGGGCGATTGACCTGCGGGGCCATGTGCATTGGTTTGAGAGTGTCTGAGCCTTAGTCATCACAGCATGTGTGTACACTGCTGCATGTGTGGCATTCCATCACTAAACCTACAAGAGTTGTCAAAGACACACCCATCAACGCCTTCACAACTTTTGCTGTTCTAGTGTGTTTTTGAACTAGGCTGTGCACAAAGTGCCGAAATTGAATGTAAATTATGCATTTACCAAACCTGTAGCAATCGGCCTCTCCCCACCTGCATGCTCTATTTACACTTAAACTCATTTGCAGGAAAGAAGGTGGCTGTGGCTGCGGCTGAGTATTCAATCATGCCACGCATCAATATGGGTAGGAATGGTTGACGCCATTGCTGCAAACCATCGGAAAGCACCGAGACACTGAGATAAAAATCTCAAGCCTAATGTCCTTTTGAGAGTTGCTGACGTGACCGTCACAGTATTGGACAGCTGCGGGGTAGAGACCAAAAGAAGATGCCCATCATAGCCAATCAGGATCTGACAGACTCAGTCTCCTAACATGCCTAGAATAGGTGCCATCTGAGTTAACTAGTAAGGCCTCCCTTGGGTCTGTTGGCCACCCAAGCAATTAAAAATTAATCAGTATGAAATTTCCCAGACCAGGGTTTCTTTTCCAATGAATATAAGTGACTGGAACAAGACCCTTCTGGACTGGATTGGCAGTTTGTTTTAGTTGCAGTGTTGTAACAATTAGACATCTGGCAGATGCCTTTATCGACTAGCAATCCATTCATAGCATACATTTTATCCTTATACAGGCACTTATTAACTGCCTGCCATCAGTTTTGGGGAAAGTTACTTTTAAAAGTAACGCATTATTGAAAAAAGTAAAGTAACTAATTGCGTTGCTCAGTTACTTTTTATGGAAAGTAATGAATTACGTTACTTTTGCGTTACTTTTTGTCACCTGGGCTGGGCTTGCTTATTTATTTTTAATAAGAGAAAAGCCAAAAGTTATATTTTTGGCGACTGTAAAGGCCCTTTCACACCAAGAGTGAAATTAATAAGCCTCAGGCTGAAGAAAATGCCTCTGCACTTACTCCCAATTTCTCTCAACACAGGGACAGGAAAGGAAAACAAAGTAACTTACTTATTTGAAAGAGTAACTCAGATATTTTCTTGTTAATTTAAAAGTAATGCATTACTTTACTAGTTACTTGAAAAAAGTAATCTGATTACGTAACTCGCGTTACTTGTAATGCGTTACGCCCAACACTGCCTGCCATTTTAAAATGGTCACATCACACAAGGTTGATTTGGGTCTCAGCTGGGTCTTTGTTTTGTGGAGGATCTAGTGTTATCAGGCCATGGGAGAGGTTAAGCTATAGTCTGTGCTGATAGCCCACCTGCTGAAACACTGAGTGCACAGCCAGATGCCGCCCAGCCAAAGTAGGCCAGATTAGTATTGGAACCAATGTGCAGTCCCCTGAGACGTGCTGATTTATGGCCATGAGAATCAAGAGGGACAAATGCCTCTAATCCCGACAGCACCGTTTCATAAGCTCAGTGACAAACACGTTTAAAAATATTGGAAAAATGCTTAACAGTCAGAGTCCTAAACATTGATTCTGTTCAATGAGGTGGAAGACCTTGGATCGCAAGCTCTTGGATACAAGCAGAGGCACACGCATGTATGAGCGCACCGCATGAGAGAGCCCACACCGAAGTGCTCTATAAAGCACCGGGATGCAATAATGTGCTTTTTGAAGGACATTATATGAGTTCGACAGACTGTCACCTCAGAAAGAGGACAGATGGAGAAGCAGGCAAGAATGGGAGGAAGATGGGTTACATTTATGCAATCTTTAGAAGCCCAAGGGCTGGAGATACCGTAGGCATATCTTGACATTTACACGATGGAGAGTTATAAACCGAGTCGAGCTTGAAGGGAGGCTAAACAGTGCAAAGGGAGTCTCTCTCCACATGTAACATTCACACCAATTTTGCTTTGCTCACAACTGAACGGTAGGATCAGAGTCTCACACTTTCAAGCACATTTAGCAAAAAATGGACTATGCAAATGAATTCCACACAATAGCCAGTGATTACCCAAACGCTTGGTCGCTTTGAGCCAGTCCCAACTGTATGACTGCAGATTGATGGAAGGAACGGACCCCTTAGCCTCTCCCATTCACTTCACCTCTCTGCACTTCACTGCCACATTGGAGCCAAGAGACGCAGGCCCTGATAACCCCATGGTCTTATCACAGAAGCACACTCCCTTGGTGCTGAATCCGTAGGTAATTGAATCACGCGCAAGGCTGTTTGTCTGATTGTGAATGGTATTTAAAAAGCGGACGGTCAGGTGGTGACTGGGTGTGCTGGCTAGAATGATGCTCTTGCTGCAGTGGTTCGGGGATTATACAACAGCTACAACTCACTTCATTCCACCTTGTGCTCACCAAGCAGGAAAATGGAGCTAAATATAAATGCAGACGGCAGCATCTCTGGAAAGGTCAACAATGCATTTACAGCAATGAAGATTATCGCGTGCAAACGTGACTTACTTGCAGCATTTAACTCAGACCAAGGATGGGAATCATGGATTCTGTTACGTAAGAGGCTTCACAGATGAGCTTTTCCCTAAAGATGATCTTTTCTAAGTCTAAAAGAGCTTGGAAGTGTAAATTTTTTCCCTGTGATGATGAAACTTGATTGAGGCCATTGGGTGAGCTCCACCTCCATGCTGTTTGAAATATCTTATAACTTATATTTAGTCTCTGCATTGTGATCCCATGTGACTTGGATAATCCTTGACAACCAAAACAAAGCCGTTCATCTTTTATCAGGATGGCACGGCTGGAGGCCACGCCGCTTACATGCCCACATGCTGTCAAGTGCCGTACCCTCAGCAACTTTATTAACACAGAACAGTCTTCCAGCAGACAGAATTGCTTATCAAACTAACGAACTGATGGATTTTCCATTGGGATTCATAGTATACGCTTATCCCTTAACTGGAACGTAGATGTTTTGCTTCATTGAGAATACTACTGCAATTAGGGATGGGTCACTATTCTCGTTTCTGCATGTGGGGAAAAACGTCTTATGCAATGTCAGTGTCTTTGATTTCTCTCAACAGCTGTTGTTGGAGGTGGACCAGAACACCAGCTTACAAAGTCTGCTTAATGTAAGCACAGCTCCGAAGGGCAGGGAGAGGATCGGTTCATCCTGCCCAGAGGACATCAGCCATCGCAATGTAATTAATGTGTATTTGCTCATCTGTTAAGGTACATCCTCTGACCTTAAACCCCTTGCTGTTCTCCCTTCCAGTTGGCCAGAGAGTTTGGGGGCTTGGCTGGTGGAAAAGTGCAATGAGTTGAGAGGAGAGAGGGAAAGTTGAGGGAAAAGAATGATGCTAATAAAACCGAAAGACAACAGATAAGGATTAGTCTTAAACCATACCATAGAGCATTGCATACTCCCACTGAAACAAAGCCTTACCTCTTTGTGACCTGCTGCTATGAAATGAGAGCTTTTGCAATTACGCAAAGATAATACAGCACATGATCTATCTAGAAATCCCCAACACCAAACAATCGGCAAAAACGAAGCTAGCACAAAAATGCAATAGCATTTCATAAAAGCAAAGCCAAAAAGCCAGAGTAGGAGGGAAGTAGGATTTTCCCTCCTGAGGGGAGTGTGAGAATCAATCAGGCTGAGACAGGTCTATGACAACACATTCCCACAAGACAAGGAAGTGAATCCTGATTCATCGGCGGAGGAGGAGGAAGTGCAGCAGGTTTAGGCAAGATCACCCCTGCAACGCAGACATAGTCATCTAATACTTTAGTAGATACATTCATCTTCATGTCTCTCTCTTTTGGACACGTCAAGAATAACAGTAACATAATTCCGCGGTCTCTCTTTTTGGTCCAATGAAACATGATGGATACAGATTTGATATTAAACATTGAATTAAGAACAGTCTATCCTATCAGACATTATTGTTTTCAATTTCTGTTCCTACTGCGGTACTTGAGACTCGTCTTTAAGCAGGTTAGTTGACCTCTGGTCACTGTGATATAGAATCAGGCCCATCCTTTTTCAAGAACTGTAAAACCAGAGTTTATTTGCAGTGTAATTGAATACTTATCAAATTTCAAAGCGCCACATTCTTAGAAATGATAAAATAAGTATAAAATAGTGTTTGAAAGAGACCAAAGGGTAAAGAGCATGTGTGCCAATAAAGACTGTGTTTACATCACCATTTACTAGTCAAGCTTTGTGATGTCCCAGATATCTGCAAGGAAACAAGGGAAAGCAAAAATGAGAATCAAAGGAAAAGAATAACACACAAAAAGTCAACTGTCTGTACATGCTGTCGTTCTTCTTTGCTTTTGTGTTTTTCCGTGTGATATGCTGTATGCATATTTATTTCTGGCACTGAACAACAAATGCAAATGCAGCTAATGTGATATATTTTACTCTCAAATAATACAGGTTTAGACGCAGAAACAGAAAAACATCCTGATTTATAGTTGCTAAGCTAATGGCAATACTCTAAGCATAAAAAAGGTAGCAAAAGAAAATATTTGGTAAAACAGAAGAGTTTTAACTAAATGTTGTTTTTATTGATACTTTTCTTTTGAATGAGTACTGGTATTGCTGTATACACATTTTGGTTACACTTTCTTTTAAGGTGCCCTTTTGTTACAGTGTAATTATACATTTACGTACTGAGTAATATTAATTAATAATTTGGTTTAGTGTTACTTTCATGTAATTATGCTTAATTTGTTGTTATTATAATAGTAAGTACATGTAACGTGTAACAAGGACACCTTAAAACATAGTGTTACCTACATTTTAGTCAGCAAAATAATGATTATGAATCAAGATTTAAACACAGTGCATTGATTGCCTTTTCCACAAAGAATATGTGCAATGCTTAGAATTTGCCCATAAAGAGGCATCTAGTTTTGAAACAGCCTCCAAGTCAAGCTATTGTGTGCATAATTATATACAGTAGATGATCTACAGTTGAACTGTATCTTTTTCCTTGTCTCTTTTTCCTCTCACCCTTCTCTTTGTACTCTTTTTTTTTTTTTTTTTTTTTTTTTTTGTTATTTGAATTAATACCTGGGTGACTGGCATTGTCATTGTCATTTATTTATTATTCCTCTGAGGGGATCCAAGGACAGTGTTCGTTTGGCCAAGTCTTGTGATATTCAAGACTGCCAAGTTTTCTGCTGCCCTCCACACCATGCAACCTCGGTGACTTGGAATGTTTGCATTCATTATCTTATCTATCCTTACTAAATCAATCTAGCGATAAGTGTTGAGGCATTGAGGAAACGCTGCATACATCACAGAGAGAAAAAAAAGTCATAAAAACCCTGATGGTTATTGTCTACAAAAGAAAGTGGAGTGCATGAAATGATTCCAAGATGCTGCTCCAATTCCTTTTATCTGCAGATCATTATTCACTAATGCTTTACTGCTTTCTGGATGAATACCTCAGAGAGTGTCTGATTAAGAATTCATTTCAGTCTGGAGCTAACGGACACCTGTGAAGGTACTGACAGGAAATGTGCATTGTTTGAAACTCTGTTGACCTCTGAGCTCTGTTCCAGATGAGGGATTGGTGTCACAATAACTGCACTCGCATTTTTTACGGCAGCTCCAACTCACAACTGTCAGGTTCTCTCAGTTCAGACAGGATCAAATTGAGATTTAAGAAAGCGCTTGTTGGTTTTTGTTCATTTAGTAATCCGCCCTGGCTGAGGTAGGTCAAAGTTCAGCCTACGGCAAATGAAAAAAGCATCTGTCAGCAACCCAAGCTCAAAACACTTTTATTACTCAAGGACAACTGCCACAAGTAGACGGTTAGTTCCACACGAATGGCCCAACATTCCTTAGGTGTCGCTCTATGTCTCAGAGTCAGCTGCTCGGAAAGGGTGACCTCCAAGCACCATTTACATTACAGAGCGCCGCCTGCTTCCTGGGTCAAATGTGGCTGTCCCATTTCAGCACCGTCTTGAATCAGGATCTCTGTTCGGAACAACCCTCTCCTTTCCTGAAGAGGCTCCTCTGTTTCTCCCCAGAGAAAGCACTGAGAGAGTCTCTCGTTTAGGTCAATGGAGCAGCAGCCCACAGATCAATGGCTGTGCGCTGTCACATGGGCAGAGGGATACCGGTGGAGATGATAAGCTTCCATCTAATTACACGGCAAGGCCGTTTCAAGGCCGCTCAGACTCTTATTCACTGCACCTCTGAAGGAATCAGCATGCATCCCGATGTGCTAAAACAGGTGCTTTATAAAAACACTGCTGTAAGCCGTGTTAATACAGGAGAATCAAAACTAAGAGCAAAGCACATGAGAACTAGATTTTTTAATTTTCTCGCCAACATGTTGCTCGGGCATTTCCATAATGCATACCCAAGTTTCCAATGATATTTAGATTTAACTAACACCCCTTTATTGTAAAACGATGCATTTTTGGTAACGCTTCATAGTAAGGTTTGTTAACATTATTTAATACGTTGAGTATCATAACCAACAGAAAGAACAATGAACAACACATTTACATTATTTATTAATCTAGGTTACATACTACATGCTCATACATTTTTAATTATCATATGAAATGTACTTATATAATATATAATATTGCATTATTAACATTAGTTCATGAAATATGATCTGAATTATTGGTAACACTTCATTTCAGTGTGTCCTTGTTACATGTATTTTTATGTATTTATGCATAATTGCAAGCAACTAACATTAAACCAAATCCTAAACCTACACTAAATACATGTTGTTAATATTAAGCATTACTAATTTGTGTAATTACTTGTGTTGGGTAGATTACTTACAAATTGAATTCCAAATTACAAAAATTGTAGTTAGTAATGTAATCCATTACATTACATGTTTAAGTAATATAATCAGAGTATTTTTCTGATTACATTTAGATTACTTTTGACCTAACTTGTTTATTGATTTAAATAGGAAAATCAATTCCATATTGATATAAAAATACAAGGAGAAAGAAAATGCATTCCATCCATTGTAATTAACACGATGAAGTGCATTAAACATTACATCGAGGTTTCCCAAAATGGGGTTTGTGAATTTAATGAAAAGCTAATAATTAAATCATAAACATTTTTAATGAAAATAAATCATTTTAAAATAAATGTAAAACAATCAAAATGCTTTCTAAAAATATTTCATTTCATTTCTTTACCTGCATGTCATGTGACCATTAACCAAAACTCAAAAACTCAAAGACAACTGAACACAAAACTCGAAGACTTTCTGAATATACATAAGGGAAATGTAAAACCTGAAAAAGAAGAATTAGGGATAATCAATAAATTATGAATAACTTATTGCTATTGTGTGAATAATATGTAATTACGTAATCAATAATAAGTAACTGTAGTCTGAATATGAGCATTTTAAAATGTAATGTAATCTAATTACAAGTACTGCATTTTTGGAATCTGATTACATAATCAAGATTACATGTAATCAGTTGCTACCCAGCTCTGGTAATTACACTGTAACAAGGGCACATTGAAATGATGTGTGACCAAATTATGTTATTAAAACTGTACTTTATTTTAATGTGACCTTTTCTCTTATTTTTGTGAATTTGTTCAAATAGTTCCTTTTTTTCCGGAATTCTGCAGCATTTTAGATCAAGTTCTGTTTTTTAAAATGTGTTATACCAATTCAATTTTGATTTGAAACATAACATATAAATAGTATTTAACATTAATCTAGATTAGTAAATGCTATAAAAAATATAGTTTATTGTTAGTTCATGATACTAATGCATTAGCAAATGTTAACCAGCCCTACACGTGTCACCAGTTTTTTTTTTTAAGCAGTCAGATCTTTATGAAATCTGAAATTCTATATTTCCTCTGGCCCACAGCTGTACTTTTCCTACCAACCACGTGACCAACCAGAACCAGTCGCCAACAACCCGGGATATTTGGACAGTTGGATCAGAGGAATTCAAAACAAGAGCGCAGTGCTTTTCGCTGTGGCCACACCTTCGAGCCATTCCCCCTTCACTCTCGCTTGTTATCACAACGGCACGTAAAGGTTAAATCCAGCATTGCTTGTTTAAAATGTACATATGGATGATGGAGCGCAAAACAGACCTCACATGATCTTTAACCCTTTGCAGGTGTAACAAACCCATGCTGGTGTGCGGGTAAAGCCCGTCTGAAGCAGCTGTGCTTGTGTTGGGTTAATACGAGGACCTCAAGGGGGTCCCATCTTGGTGCACAGATGAAGCAGTGCATCACATGATCTGACACGGACATTTCAACTCACGCCGAGCATGCCAGAGATTCCAGTTGTTTACCTTCACCCGTGAACCAAGAAGAACAAAAAACAAAGAACATGGGAAACACATGGAGTTGCACACACATGTGCACAGCAGGTGTAACCAGCAGATGCAGCTCCATTAGATTAGCTCATAAAACAATGTGCTGCTGGTAATGTGAGGAGCACAGAGAGTTAATGCGACTCATGCATCTCTCTCGATCGCATGCGTGTGGAGGGTGGAAAACACTAGGTGCATTTAACACAACAAGAACAGAGCGGTCCGAACAGCTGGGCGTACGCATCTCATGCTTCAGGTTCTGTTTAAAGTTTAAACACACTCAAGTGCATGCAGTTTGGCTCCAGTCTGGCTGTTAGTACACAGAGAGCAGAATGGGGGTGGTGTCAGCAGGGATGTGCATGCGTGCCTATTGTCATGTCATGTGATCTGCTCTGGAAATAGCCGCCTGTCACAAAGGAGGAATGGATCCGTGTGCCCTCTCCGGTATGGCGGAAATACAACTCTCAAAGGTGAACCTCAGTTCCAGAAATAACCCATGTAATATCAATGTCCCACAAACAGCGCAGCAGAGAAAGGGAAAGGAGCGAATGAGTGACGTGCCGGGAAAAAGAGCAGGAGAGCTGATTCTGTGAGAGCGAGAGAGATGCGGTTTCAGGGGATGACTGCGGATTCAGGCCTTGAATCATTCAGTACTGCAGATCAGGGAGCATGTCTCATCTCTACTGCATGTATGTTTGCAGTATAGCCCTGCAAACATGTGTGCAGCTGTGAGTGTTTAAAGCGATGAGAGCAAAACGCAAGAGACAGCCAGAGAATAACACTGGCTATGTTCACACCACAAACCAGCATGCAATTCTGGTTTTAGTTCTTAGTGGTTGTTCACATGACCTTTTTAAATGAGGTTCATATCAGATACTGGTTGGAAAGACTTATCTTTGACATTATCTATTATATATACATTATCTATCTATATCAAAGTCTTTGACATTATCTATTCTCGCTTTCTGTTGTCACTGTTTAAAGGCTTTTGGGGCCCAAATATACACCAATATATAAAACGAATATATTTTTGCACCTTTCTGTGCAGTAATTTATATTGTGCAATTTGTGATTTACTTTACGATTCTTACAAAAGCTGAATAAAGTGTCCTAGGACAGAATTTTAAATTCAGTGTGACCTTTGCTCTTCACACTAGATCCATGTATATTTATGTGAATTAGTAGTTTTTTTTTTGCAATATTTATATACTATAACAGCATTTTTTAATATTATTAATATTAATATTATTAATATTTAGCTTATATATATATATATATATATATATAATATATAAGCTAGCTACCTAGATAGCTAGATAGATAGACATTTTTTCATTTTAATTTTAGTTTACGTTTTAGTAGTTTAATGTCTTTTTTGTCATTTTTATTGTTTTAGATTTATTTTTATTTCATTTTTAGTAATTTAGGTAATTTAATTTATTATTTAATTTATTTATCAATTTATTATTATTATTATTTTAATTAGCTGCAAGGCAACATTTCTCATTTTTATTAATGTTTAAGTTTGTGTTTTTTTAAATCTAATTTTTATATTTTATTTCATCTGTATTTCAAATAACAAAAACGTTTTTTCTTTAATAGTTCTATGCAATATTGCATAAAAGTACTAGATGAAAAAACTAGAAGGTAGAATTTTCATGCCATAAACAAACAAGCAAACAAAAACTTATGTGCTTGCTTAAAATCAAAATTCATAGATTAAAAAAAAAATCATGTCTGAAATCACTCCGAGATCATCGCACAATTGCGCTGCTGACATCCATAAAACATAAATGAAACCAAAGTCTATAGATATTTCTCAAATGTGATTAACTCATTCAGTTGTGGCTCACTGCAAGAGTCCAGCTGCTGAAGAAAACTCAAAGGCAGCATCTTGTTAACACTCCTCCAAGCTTTCAACCTGCTAGATTCAATCATTTGACTTTGCGGGAGAACAGCAGGAGCGATGATGAGCCAGACAGACTGTGGGTGAAAAGTATATTTCAGAAGATGGAGTGAGAGAGGGAGGCAGCGTCTCCATCTTTTCCCTTGCCCTCCCTGTGGAACTGTTCCTGTCGGAACAGAGTGTCCCTGCATTAGCTCAGCGCTCGACGCTTCCAGCTAGCTCAGCGAGGAGCACAGCGTAGCCCAGGCAACCCTAGTCACCTCAACACCTGGCTGAAGGCTTCTCATTAGACACAGTGCACGCCATGCACCTGTACATCAGGAGGGAACGCTTGCTGAAGGGCCATTCTGTTAGCATACACACATAGAAACCCACTTACACAGAGGTTTGATTAACACTTCAACCGTGTCACAAGAATCACTGAAGCAAAGAAATGAACTAAGGCACATGTACTTTTAGTCTATTTATATAAATGCTGTTCGAAGGTTTGAGGTCAGCGAGATTTTTTTCTTTTTGAAAAATTACAATAATTCAGCAAGGATGCATTATTTTGTCAAAAAGTGACAGTAAAGACAATGTTACAAACAATTTCTGTTTCAAATAAATGCTGTTCTTTTGAACTTTATACGCAACAAAGAATTTTTCAAAGGTTTCCTCAAAAATATTATGCAGCACACTATTCCTAGAATAAGAAATGTTACTTGATAAAATTATTTACAAAAGTAATAAAAATTAAAAAGATCATTGCAATTGCTCACAATTCAATTTTTTCTCTCAATTCTGAGTTTATATCTTACAATTCTGAAATGTTTCTCACAATTTTGAGTTTATCTCTCACAATTTAGACTTTCACTATTTCCTTGCAATTCTGAAAAAAAAATAAATAATTATATATATATATATATATATATATATATATATATATAATTTAAAATATATAAACTCAAAATTGTGAGATATATTGATGTGTTATATGTCTGACAATTCCCGAAAAGAAAAGTCCAAACTGAGATAAAGCTGCAATTACCTATTATTTATTTAATTATTTAATTATTTATTTTTTATTTGTGGGGGGAGGGGGATTGTGAGATAAAAAGTCATAATTAATAAGTCATAATTTAATTTGACTTTATTTTTATTTATGTATTTATTTATTTTCATTCGTAACAGGCTTCAATACTGAAGACTGGAGCAATGGCGGTTGAAATTTCAGCTTTGCATCACAGGAATAAATTTAATTTTAAAATCTATTAAAAAGAAAACCATTATTTTAAATTGAAATAATATTTCACAATATTATTATTTTTATTAATTTTTTTTAACAAATATGCAACATTGGTGAGCATAATAGACGTCTTTCAAAAACATTTAAAATTGAATATCAGTACTAACATTAACTGTATTAATCTGACACACACACACACATATATATATATATATATATATATATATATAAAAACAGCTTTTTCTCAGCCATGCCATATCTCAACAGCAAATGTACATTTACACACCATGCTTCTTTTTAACTAAGTGACGCAAAATCCAACATAACTGGAAAATCAAGGGAAAAATTCTGCTCTGTTAGTTTGTAGTGAGAATGATTTGTATGAAGACAAACATTTCAAGCATATCTAATGGTTTTCATACTGAATTATGCAACCACATCCAATAAAGGAGCGACTATGTCTTTGTCTGTATCCTCTGTAGTGATTAAACGCGGATATGTGCGTGAATGTGTGTGTTTTGTGGCATGTGGGTGGTACGGCTACACTGACTCACTTTAGCTGAGACCAAAACGCTGATGACTAATGGAGGGAGAAGCTTGAGGGCCTTAAAAAAAGCAGCAAAGAAACAGAAGAAAAGGTGGGCTTTGAAAAATGTATGCACCCCAAACCCAACACTGCCGGGTTTACGTCAACTGCTGCATTTCTCATAAGAGCATGCTGATGTATTATTGAGTAGCACAGTTCCGGTCCGGGACATAGAGGTCACTGCATCAATGCGGTCAGCTGAAATAGCCAGCAGTCAGAGCACACAAACATGCACATGTGCAGCAAATGCTTAATTAGCATAGCCCTAAAGAGCAGTAAAATCTGTCCTCTAAATAAAACCAGCATTACGCCATTAAATATGCATGTCCTGTCTGGGATCTTTTTAAGAATGTGAAATTGAAAAGTAAACAGGAACAGCGTCGTGCTCACGCTGATCAGGCGTATGGGTGGGGCGGTCTAGTGCTATCAAAGCTGTGTAGATATCATTTATGACAGGGGCGTTTCCTATTGCAGTCAAAGAGGGATTTTTTTTTTACTTAAGTTCATTGTAGTAAAAGGGTTTGGCTGTGTTTGTCAATCTTCTGCAGAGCTTTGGAAATGACATTACAGTATGTATGGAGGCTATAAAGGAGACTAGGACTAGTTCTCACGCATTTTTACATTTTTTGGTAGGTTTATTTTTCTTTGCTGTGCAGGTACTTACCTTAAAGTCTAAAAGGAAAAGCACACCACTGGGAAAAAAAAAGTGAAAGTTGATTTAAAGGATAGTTCACCCAAAAATGAAAATTTGCTCATTTCTCAGCCTCAGGCCATCCAAGATATAGCTGACTTTCTTTCTTCAGTAAAACAGTAAAGAAGATTTTTAGCTGAAATCGTGATTCTTGGTGATTCATGAAATGCAAGTCAGCGGCTGCCCATATTTGAGAATAAAAAAGCATAACAAGGAACACAAAATTAATACCCGTGGCTCCGATATATTGAGGTCTTGTGAAGTGAAACATTCGGTCTATGCAAGAAACTGAACATTATTTACCACATTATTACCTGTAATCCAGATTCTGATTCTTTTCCATGAACTGGTTCTTTCGAACAGTTTGTTTCAATGAACTGGTTCAGTTCACTAGTTCTTTTATGTAACCATGCAATGATGCAATTGTATAATTAAAGCACCCAATAATGATGTCTAAAGTATATACAGTGAATAAACTTGTCTTCATCAAATCACCTTTTTTACATAAACCATGAGAAACCAATAAAACATTAGTTTCGCTCCTTCATTCAAGTGAGTGGTTCACATATGCGCATATCAGCGGCTCATCGGCCTTCGGTCCGAGTCGAACTGTTTCCTCAGTTCAGTGACTGTTGGAGGAAATGGAGCTCTGAATGAATTCATTCATCACAGGATCAGATACGCTGCTATTTGGCTCATTTTGATTCATGTATTTTGCTCGAGCTGCAAACTGTTTCAGACGATTCAGTCGAATTTGGTGAACTGGTTCAACTAGCTCACCAGTTCAAAAGAATGATTCGTTCACAAACCGGACATCACTCTTGCCTGAGTATATGGATTACAGGTAATAATGTTGTAAATAAAGTTCAGTTTCTTTTTAAATCCATTACAGGGTACAAAACAATCACTCTGGCAAAAAGACAAACACTTCAACAATATTGCTGCAGGCCTACTATTAGACTATGTGAACGAAACAATAGAGAGTGTGACATGAGAGACGTGACAATAATGCCATCCTCAAATACCCGTATGAGTGTGTGTTATTCTGGTTGCTAATGATGACGGTTGTTAATCAGGGAATAACACACCTCAAAAAGTCACGACTGACCAGTCAGAAGTATTCTACTGAGCTGTGTAATAGATTTAATTTAGGCTTGTATTCACATATAAACACTGATCAACACACATACAAGTTAATAGAAGCTCAAACGTTCTTCACGTATGAGAACAAATCTCATTGGTTCTTGCACTTTTGAGGTTACGTTTACCATATTTGATGTGCTCTATGTCCATACGTTGATCAGTGTTTATAACACTTTCGTGAAATAGGTGGGATAGAAATCACTCAGTTTTCATTAAAATATCTTTATTTTTGTTTTGAAAATCAATGACCGGGGGTAAGTAAATGATGACAGGTCCTATCCATTTAATCCAATAGCAGAGCATTATTGGGTACGTTGTCACAATAGAACTTGTCATTATACATCCTATTACATGCTTCTCAGCAAATTTTAAACTGCTGATAATATAATTAGCTTGCGTATAAAATTACATGTGACAACTTTAATTTATAGAACAGAATTCACAAAAGATTCTAATTTAAGACCCAGGTGTTACAAAACCATTGAACCAATTGTGAAACTGGACTTTTGACACCAGATCTTACAGTTACTGTTATACATACCCCAATCTCACCTATACTTCATTCTTCCACAAGATCTGAAAAATTGCATATTTACATGCTATTTCTTGTGATTCTAATATCCAGAGGTCACAGCAGTCTTATCTGGGAGATAATCATTTACAGATTGCGCTGGCAGCTACGAGCTCACCTTTATCCTGATAACAGCTTTCTCTGTTTTGTTAATAGTTTGCTTTGACTTAACTACGTGATCTGCTGGTTGACTTCAGCATGAAGGGCAAGCGGGTGATAAACAGGTCGTGGAAGTGAAAGAGGCTGAAAAACAGGACCTGTACACATTACCTCCGGCCTTTCCCAAGCAAACGCTCTGTTGCTGGAGGCTGTGCTGTCCTAACAACGTTACGAGCTACGCTAGCTCACGGGACGGAAAAAAGAAATCATCCTTGCTTTATCCTTGCACGCAGCACATGACGTGAGCCGGTGTCTGATGTCACGGTGGGATACGCTCTGTGGGATTACACCGTGCATCAGCTGGGAGGATGAATTAGGCAGGATAAACATCTGCCTGCTTGCTTATCAGATTAGAGGCCAGAGATGGAGGTTCGGAAATATGGTAAAAGGGTATGACATTATGATTACAGACAACTTTTTTTATAGTGTAGCAGCTAATTTGAATTCAACCCATCATGCATTACATCCAAAGCACAGCACATAGGTGCACAGAGGAGCTGATTTGCACTGTCAGGGTTTTCCTGTGACCTGTGAGCTTGGAAAGCACAGGAAGACAGTCCTGTCCTGTCCTGCCTTTGCTGAGCTGTGGATTGCTGGACCGCTGAAGCAGGCATCCATTATTCAGCTCGTGGGGATGGGCAGCTCCATCTCCTGGGATTAAGAACTCAGCTCTGATGAGCACATCACGCTCTCCACTGACACACACACACAGCACAACAGGGAGCCAGGAGGCAGGGACACGGAAAACAAACCTCCTCCGCACGAGTGCATCAATTCTGAACTGAAAGCCTGGAGATCTAGATCGGTGCATCTAAACCTTGGCTGTATCTTGAAGGCTGCTCTCTGTGCAGTGTTGAATGCAGGCATGAATGCATGAGCAACGTGTAGTGCAAAGCCCCAAGGTGCATACTTAAAGTCTGCATGAAACAGATCTATTTTATATATATTTTCTAAATGCATATCATAGGTCTAACTGTGAACAATTCATCTGTGCATACGTTTCATTTTCTAAATGTTAGAATGATGCAATGTTTAATCAAAATGTCATGACTGGACCTTCCAGACTTTCCAGGTATTTAGTCATTTTAACCTGCCTCTGCAAGCTCACGCTCAACTTCCTCCAGATTTTAATGCAACGCCCACATCGCAAAAACTAAATCAACAACTGATGCATAAAGTCCCACCCTACTTTTTTCTTTTTGATAAACCGTTAAACTGGGATGTATGTCAGGATACGCAAGAAAAAATCCACTTTAAAGGGATATTTCACCCAAAAATTCTGTCATCATTTATTCCCTCTCATGTCATTCCAAACTTGTACAAGATTCTACAATCATCCGGAACACAAAAGAGAAATTTTAGTGTTTTTGGACACCACTGACTTTTATAATATGGACAAAATAGTATTTTGGTTCTTCTTAAATATATATTCTTAAATCGTGACAGAATTTTCATTTTTGGGTGAACTATCCCTTTAAAGGAAAAATTCACCCTAAAATTAAGATGCTGAAAATGTACTCACCCTCAGGCCAGCCAAGATGTAGATGAGTTTGTTTCTTCATCAGAACAGATTTAAAGAATTGTAGCTTTATATCACTTGCTCGGCAATGGATCCTCTGCGGTGAATGGGTGCCGTCAGAATGAGAGTCCAAACAGCTGATAAAAACATCACAATAATCCACAAGTAATCCACACCACTCCAGTCCATCAATTAACATCTTGTGAAACAACAAACTGCATGTTTGGAAAAAACAAATCCATCAGTAAGGCATTTTAACTTTGAATTGCCACTTCTGGCCTATTGCTTTAACATGCATTCTTGTATTACCATACACTTGGGTTGAGGATTGAGTTACCTTCAAAGATAGAGCTAATTAATTAGCTCTTTCAAATTAACACCCTAATTAAGGTCAATTAAAAAATTATTACAATCATGTCCCCCATACTTACTAGGTAATTTTCCTACCATCAGATGAATTCAAGCTTGACATATACCACCTTTTTTGTGAATCTGCAGTTAAAACAACAGATAGACAAAATGCACAAACACATTAAAAATTGTGCAGATGAATACAAGATGATGAATGGCCCCTAATTGTACATCAGACAGACTAACTCAATTGTAGGCCAGTGAAAGGCATATGTTCAGTGTTGAGGAAATGAGCAATATATTGACTACTTAACCACATATTGTATTATACTTTACTTTTCTGCCACAAATATGTAATGTCAAATAAACTAACTTTTACACTATTTTTTGGATAAAATGTGAAATTGAGCATTGCACCTGACTCTCCAATTTCCTAAACTTTTGACATTATAAACTTAAACTCAGTCAGTATGTCATGTCCATTGACTCCATTCATATATTTTAAGTAGCTGTGTCATATGAAAGAATGTGGCCATTGTCATGAATCAAAAAATAAACCTGAAGAAAAAGTCCAGATCACCATGTCTAGATTGATTTTTTTGATAATGACAGCTGACTCTACATTATGCTTAACTTTCTCGAGGTTTTGAGCATCATGTTACCTCCAGGAAGCGTTTCAGGAAAGCAGCACAAATACATTTTTTTTTGCATCAGCATATCAGCATTGTTCCACCTTAGATATAGTTTAATGAAGGCTTGGAGCGTGAGCAGTCGATTGAGTTATGCAATATTATCAAACAATCTCGACAGATAGTGTTGTGCAATCAATAGTAAAAGCACAAATCGTAAATGTCAAAACATCTTTGGGAAAACATCCAGCAGTAGCTTTAACCTACAGAAGCGTTAAACCTGTAGAGTATTCAACAGCAGTGCTGATCAGAAGAGCCATCTGTTAGATTAGAGCCCTGCCTACAGGTGTTCCAGGAAGGTATGCTATTCATGGCGTCTCCACATCACTCATCACATACACAGATGTGGAGAGGGCTTTTAGACATCCCAGACAGCAGCTTATGTTAAATTACGTCTATATTAAATTTAGATTGTTAGTTCGTCATTGAGGTTTTGGAATAACAATTGGGTTGTACCAAATGGATGATATCTTTGGCTATGTTCGGAAAGAATGTTAGCATACTGTTTACTGTTTATCACACTTTATAAAGTGCATCTTTTTAAAAAGCAATATGTGTAACAGCATATACTGAATAAATATTTCATGGTGTATACTGTTGTCACATGAACCTCTGGTTGTTTAATTCATCTAGTCTAGTTCTTTTGTATTTGTACTGTTATTTTGTGTAAATAAAGTACTTTTGGCAGTTATAATAATAATATACGTAACATACAAACAATGAATCAACAAGATTAAAAATAGCTTCTGGATACCTTGTGACACTGGTCAGATGCATTGCATTGTGGTAAGTGGTATGCATATTTGGGCAAATTCGAATATTTGGGTAATTCATTATTCAGTGTAATTCACGCACAAGAAAATTTGCATTCATATTTGTATGCATACTACAAAAATAGGACAGTCATAGTAAAAAAAAAAATCCTAATAAATGTACAGGTATGACAACATACACTACCATTTAAAAGTTTGATTTAATGAATGTCAGAGATTGATGGATTGAATTTTTTTAAAGATGAATATTATATATATAAAAGAATGCATCACAAAAAATAAAAAAAAATAAAATAAAAAAATAAAGCAGCACAACTGTTTTCCTTATTGATAATAAGAAGAAATGCTAAGCACCAAATCAGCATATCAGAATAATTTCTGAAGGATCATGAGACACTGAAGACTGGAGTAATGATGCTGAAAAGTCAGATTTGCATCACACGAAAAAATTACACTTTAAAATATATTCAAATAGTAAATAGTTATTTTAAATTAGGCTATAATAATATTACACAATATTTCTGTTTTTACTGTATTTTTGATCAAATAAATGCAACCTTGGTGAGCATAAGAGACTTACAAAAAAAATAAAATAAACCTTATCGATCCAAAACTTTTGAATGGTAGTGTATATGTATTTATTTATTTGTTTTATTTTTATTTTTTGCACTTTGCTCCAATATTGTCTGGAAAAAGACTTAACTTTTTAAGTAAATAATGAATCCACAAGATGTTTAAAAGTGTTGATACAGTTGTGTTCAAAATAATAGCAGTCCAACATCACTGACCAGATCAATCAGTGTTTTTGGTAGAAATTATATTTCTATATGGCAAATATTTTACTAGTAGGTGTGGTAGAGTAATAGAAAACCAATAGACCCAACAGTCATGACATGCATGCTGTTGATTCTGTGTAACTGAATTATTAATTGAAAAGGGCATGTTCAAAATAATAGCAGTGTGGAGTTTAATTAGAGAGGTAAATCATTCTGTGAAAAAACTGGTGTCAAACAAGTGGCCCTTATTTAAGAGCGAAAGGCTGCAAATGTTGTACTGTGCATTTCTCTGAAAATCTGAGTAAAATGGGTCGTTCCAGACATTGTTCAAAAGAATAGCTCACTTTGATTAAAATGTTGATTAAAGAGGGGAAAACATGTAAAAGTGCAAAAAATGATAGGCTGTTCAGCTAAAATGATACCAAATGCTTTAAAATGGCAACCAAAACCAAGATGTAGAAGAAAATGGAAAACTACCATTTCGAATGGATCAAAGAATAGCCAAAATGGCAAAGACTCAGCCAATGATCAGCTCCAGGGTGATCAAAGAAAGTCTAAAGTTACCTGTGAGTACTGTACCAATTAGAAGACGCCTGTGTGAAGCCAAGCTATCAGCAAGAAGCCCCCGCAAAGCCCCATTGTTGAAAAAATGAAGAGGTTACAATTAGCCAAAGAACACATTGACTGGCCTAAAGAGAAATGGTGCAATATTTTGTGGACTGATGAAGCAAGATTGTTCTTTTTGGGTCTAGAGTCCGCAGACAGTTTGTCAGACGACCCCCAAACACTGAATTCAAGCCACAGTACACTGTGAAGACAATGAAGCATGGTGGCGCAAACATCATGATATGGGCATGCTTCTCATACTACGGGTTGGGCCTATTTATCGCATTCCAGGGATCATGGATCAGTTTGAGTACATTAGAATACTTAAAGAGGTTATGTTGCCTTATGACGAAGAGGAAATGCCCTGGAAATAGGTGTTTCAACAAGACAACGACCCCAAACACACCGGTAACCCAGCAGCATCTTGGTTCCAGACCAACAAGATTAACATTATGGAGCGGCCAGCCCAATCTCCAGACCTTAATCCAATAGAAATCTTGTGGGGTGACATCAAAAATGCTGTTTCTGAGGCAAAACCAAGAAATGCAGAGGAATTGTGGTGTGTAGTGCAGTCGTCCTGGGCTGGAATACCTGTTCACCGCTGCCAGACTCCATGCAACACAGATCTGAAGCAGTTCTCAGAAACATTGTTAGTTCAGTCATTCACAAGAAAGCTAAATCTTCAAGCAGTTTTCTGTTTATACAGTAAATGTTTGACTTTGTAAAGAAAAATGCAGACACTGCTATTTTTTTGAACAGCCTAATATTCCTTTTTCTTCACTTTCTGTAAAGTAATAACAAATTTTCTAAAGTTTTCTTCATGTTTTGATTCAGAATAGAATGTGCAGTGTTCCCAATGCATTTGTGTGTATTGAAGTAAAAGGTATTATAAGGATTTTGAGCTTTACTCGCTTTTTTAAACACACTGCTATTATTTTGAACACAACTGTATATCACTGGCTCATTTGTCACACCAGTTGAGTTCATTGCATCATGGGACACAGCAGGCCATATCCAGCTCTGGTTGTACTGAATATTTTGGAAAAGTTTATATAAGTACTACAGATAGTAAATATGTTTTTTTTAAAAAAACAATACATATATAAAAAGAGAACAGTATGGGCAAATACTTGTCCCAGAGAAAGTATTGTTACATGAGAAATTTGCTAAAATATTTATGTGTCATTTGGGCAGGTGATGTATACAGTCACGTGATCTCAGTGTTGACAAATCTACATTTCATCATCCTTTTTCCACTGTGTCAATGTTTCACAGGACCGGTTAAAGCCGAGGATGGAAAAAATCTCATCCGGTACTCTGTCGGACACGACTGCTGTCGATCATGATGTAATCAAATTAGGCTTAAGACTCTTACCGGAGGCTTTATAAGAGGGCTGGGCTTGCCATTGACAGAGCAAACCTGAGCGGCTGCATGCATCTGCTGCAGCAAACAGGGAGGGAGAAATGGAAAGCGGTTTCCTTGCAAGCCATAATCTGACGCAAATCCCAGCAGGCCAGCAGGGAACAGAGGTCAAGCGACTGCGGGCACTGAAATGACCCCGTCTCAGTTCATGAAAACTCGCCAGTGCTGTTTCCATATTGACAGCAATAACAGTAAACCCAAGGCGAGTGCCGCTTGATGTCATTTCATGCTGATAAAATGACTCTTTCCTGAAGTTCTTGGGTTTTAGTGACACTGTGCTCCACAGCAAAATGGAACGATTTGAGAGTTCTGCTCACGGATATCAACTCTGATTTTTCATTTATTTGCCTCGTCATTTTTTCCCCCATTTAATATCAAGGAGCTGTTGAGAAAATGACTGGTTAATTTAAATCTCTATTTGCCACAGGCGGGAAGTCGAGGACACCTTCACCTTCAGATATGGCGCGCTGCCTCAGCAAGTGTGCGGAGCGTTTTATTACTGCCACAATGGAAAAGCATTATCTGCTTGTTGTGATTTGCAGGCAGATTAATACAGATGAGACACATAAAAAGCGGTATATTTATTCGTTTTGCTGCAACGGCAGACAGAACAGCACAAAATTCCCCCTAGTGGTCACATTTCACAAGAATAAACCATAAATACAGCTCCAGACAGCAATAGCAATCATTCACATGATGGAGGATGAGAACGTCACCTGAGGGGATTCACAATTCCTGCTTTAGCTCAAAGGCCAGGCAGTTATTACAGAAACGGCACATTTTAATATACTATTATTTCATATTCACGCACAATAGGATTTACACCTTCTGATTAGCTTTGTGAAAATTCAGAGAACGAGGACTTGGAATATTTTAGAGAGAAAGTTAATTTTCCTTCTTGGCTTCTTGGGATTAGTTTATGTTTTAATCAACACCAGTTTAGACAGTGTTTTCATTTCCAGTTGTCTCCTGCAGATTATTTACACTATAAACAGGGTTTTGTTGGGGGCTGTGTTTACACAAAGCATATTACAGTAGGGGCAAAACAATAAGTCCTGTGTTTGCAGAACGCTGTGCATTTGTCCAAAGGGCCAGTAAATGCCAAGATTAGACTCTGAAATCCCTTCATCTGCACTTGGCGAACTGAAACAGCTGTTTCCGGCAAGTGCGATTACGGGGTGAAGAGGCAAAGGTGACCCCACTGCTGCATAAACAGAAAAGAGCACCATTGCAGTGGTTTGTGGTTATCTCTCTGGGTTGCAGGCTGCATGGAGCTCTGCCCTCATGCTTGTGACTAACGACATTAATAAAGCAGTTGCATTCCCCGTCTGTCAGCGCTATTGTGAGTCTGACCTTGAGCTCCTGAGCAACCTTGACCGAGAGGCAGCGGGGCAGCTTTTACAGCGAGTGTGAAAATGAAAGGTTACTTAATGAGATGAACAGATAAGAGTAACGGAAGACCGAAACCAGACCTACAGGGGGAAATGAGATGATTAAATGGTTTAACAAATGTGTGAAATGAGGAAGCTGTTCTTGGAATGAAGAATAATTGCTAAGACATGCTTTATTATTAGTACTTGCTTATACTTATGGGTTTAAACTTCACTGTGTAACTCGTCTTGCTCCATTTGTTCTACGAATGTGAATGATACCTCAAATCGTGTGCTGGTTAAGGGGAAGTACTTGCAGTATTCAGCTAGTGGAAAGGAGAAAAAAAAAACTCTTGACTTGGGGTAGCAAGCAACCACCCATCAAAGGACTAGCAACCTCGAATAGAGCGGTAACCAGCAGAACCAGATATCAATGCACTAGCAAGCACCTAAAAATGCCCTAGCAACCTCATAGCAAAACCCAAGCAACCACCAGAGTGTGTTAACAACCACATCTTTAGCAACCACATTTATCAACCGCCATCAGTGCCAGTTCAGAACATCTTAGCAAATCACATTGCAGTGCATTTGTATTCCCCCAAACACCCTAGCATTGCAGTATAGTAAACATCATTTATGTATTCCTCACACAACGTAAAAATCTAGTTATTTATTTATAATGCATCTTGTATACCAATAATGCTAAATAGACAGTGCTGGGTAACTGATTACCTGTAATCTGGATTATGTAATCAGATTCCAAAAATGTAGCACTTGTAATTAGATTATATTACATTTTAAAATGCTCATAATCAGATTACAGTTACTTTTTATGGATTACATGACTACAAATTATTCACACAAAGCAGTAAATAAATAATTTATTAATTCTCCCTAATTCTTCCTTTCTCTTTTAAAATTTCCTTGCCAAAAATTCTGTTATACTGTTTAGATTTGAATCTTCTTAATATAGAATAGCCATGGAAATATCATGTAAATTAATTTGCGACCCATATATATTACTACCATGTTAATATTTTAATAATTTAACAACACATTCACATGTTCACAGTTCTCAATAATGGTCAAATTTGCATGCAAGTAAAAAAAAATAAGATCTTTAAAATGTAAAAATTTTATTTATTCATTTTAATTTTACATTTATTTTTACAAACCCTCTGCATATCTTATATTTACCTAGTTGATTAAAAAGAATGGAATATATTTTATTTCTCTTTGCTTTTTATAACGGTAATCCAATTCAAATCTATAAAAGTTAGTTCAAAAGTAATCTAAAAGTAATCCAAAAGTAGTCAGAATACATGATTTAAAACGAGTAACCTAGATTACATTACTGACTACAATTTCTATCATGTAATCTGCAATCAGTAACAGACTACAATTTGCGAGTGATCTACGCAGCACTATAAACGGATGTTTTTGGACGGACAGGTTTACTGACGCCTGACTACAATTTCTATCATGTAATCTGCAATCAGTAACAGACTACAATTTGCGAGTGATCTACGCAGCACTATAAACGGATGTTTTTGGA
>JAFVLL020021862.1:0-14664 GCA_021397915.2 Tor tambroides
CGGCAGAGAGTGAAGACGTGACGCAGCAAAATACACTCTGTGAAAAATAATGTTTTTTTTTTTTTTAACTTTAAATCATGTGAAAGCATTCTAGTAGCATTCAAACAACATGTGGTGCTAATATACATTAGAGGTGTGCTGTACTACTACTGAAATATCATGATCCTTACATTTACCTCCTTATCAAAACCTCAGTGATTCATCTTCTCTGAATCTATGAATCTGAACCGTGAGCCCAGAAACAGTAGTGTACACAGTGAGTCTTTAAAAGCTTAAACTTAAACGTGTGCTATAAATAAACAGTGCTACACATAAAAAGTCTCACTTGAAATGTAGTGGAGGCTTGTACTCAGAAACAGCGTTTGTTACGTCACAACTTAGCAAGCGAATAGGGCGCCTTTGAATATTATTGTGGACAATGGGGTATATCGGCATCAAAAAGGCTGAGAATTTTATACCTGTAAGTGGTGTTGGGCACATAAATGTCCCTGGCAGGGAACTCCAGGATCTCTTTTGTTGGCCGCACTCGACTATCTGGGTAAGGCTTCACTTGGAGCAGATCAGGCGTCAGGCAATAGTGAGGGTTCTCGGGGGCTGGTGAGATGTCAATCTTCAGCTGGGCTAAGGGCATTTAGTAAATCAGTTCTGTAATTCATTACATAACTGTTAATATGGCCAAAATCTATTGAATAGACATGCCAAAAGAGCTCTACCTGTAATGGGCCTCAGTCTACGCAGCACAGAGGATGGACGCCTCATGTCGGCTAGGAACTTGTAGAGATCTTCATCACTTAGTCGATCTCCTTCCTAATATGATATATTAAAAAAACACATTCAATTGTCAAAAGCAGGAGCATTTATTAGCTTTAGTGGTCTGACTTATGCAATGACCGGTAAATGGAGGACAGTCAACTTTCTAAGAACGAGATCAATACTGGGATGTTTTGTTTTTTGAATAACAGCGTGACCTGTTTGAAGAAGTTGGTGACCGTCAGGGTGGCTGGTCTGAAGCTGGTCAGACTGCATGATTCATCTCCGCTGGTGGTTCTCTCCAGCGAACGACGCCCCACAATACTAGAGTTCCTCCGTTCAGACCAAGAGCCTTTCCGTTCTATGTAATAGTGCAACGTCAAGTAGTTAAAACTTCAGTACTATAAGAACAAATAAAATGTTGTGTTATGGCATAAAGAGCAAAAATGAAATAAAAACTGAGATTGGACTAGTCTTACGACTTTCTTCATCAACCGTTCAAATGTTGTTCAGAAGAATAATTTCCAACTACACAAGTACAAGATAAATACGCACAACCATCTACGTCATTTAAAGGCTCACCTGACAGCCCCATCTCCAGCTCTGTGTCTCTCTCTAGACTGCCAGCACTGTTCACTATATTCATGAGGTGTATGGCCGTCCAGGCAAAGGGCATCCGATAACGCCCTAGTCGCTGGCAGAACTGTTCAGACTGACTGCGCAACTTCTCAAGTTTTTCCTTATTCTGTGGTTCCCGAGAGAGAATATAAAAAACAGTCACCACGCTGGACTGAATTCCACAAGGACCTGGTGCACAATGTATAAACTCTTACGAATGACATACTTTAGCAGCATCTGACTCTTTAAAGACCATGTAAGGCTCTGCACACTCTCCAATGTCTCCTTGCTGTAGCACTTTCTCAAGCTGAAAGCAAACACAGTGCAAGTGAGCAATGATAATGCACTGCTTTCAGTCAACATGACACAAAACACCCAAAATAAGCAATGAACATAAATGTAAAAATAAAATCAATGCAATAATCGTCAAACATAAATCCATTAAATGTCATATTGACTTGAAAACATCAATGCATGCAATAATGTTTAAAAAATAAAATAAAATAAATACATATTTCTAAAATACATTATAGATTATATTACTCCAGTCTTCAGAGTTACAGGATCTTTCAAAGATCATTCTATATTGATTTGATGCTCACGAAAGATTTCTTATTGTTGATGTTAAAAGCCTATTTTTTCAATATTTTTGTGGACATGCATTGATAAACAGAATGTTCAAAAGAACAATTTAAATATATTCTGCTCATGTTTCATGAATAGGGCTCTGAATGTTGAGAAGGATGCTGAATAATGTAACCAACCTTGATAACAAGGAAGACGTCTTGAGAAGGGTAGGTGATTGAAAAGACAGCAGAGCGGGCCAGGGTGGAGATAGCAGCAGATGGGATGTGCGGACGCAGCATGGCCTTCGTTTGCTCAGAGTTCAAATCGAAGTAAAAGTTCTCTGATATCTGAGGATGAAGACAGGAGAATGTTAGGATACATCAATGTGAGCGGGAGTGCTAAGGAACAACTAAAATCTTTGAACAGGTGACTACTACCCTCTAGTGTTGAAATCAGTTAGCAACATCATGTGACATTTCCTTTACACATAAATGTAACTTTAAATGTAGAACTTTTGGAAATCCATGGGGGGGGGGGGACTCTTCTGATTTGTAAGTTTGGTGCAATCCATTGTGAATGAATTAATATTCATTATTTTACATTTTATAGAACTTAACTCTGTATATCACACAGGTAATTATAACATCTCACCTTCTTCTTTTCTTTGACATCATATAAGGCCAAACTTGCAAATATTGGCTCAATTTCTATCTCAAACCTTAAAAGGAAGAAGAGAATCATATGAGCAACATTGTAGCCATTAGTGTTACATTTCAGTCCACAAAAGCTGCTCCCCACTTACTTCAAGGACAAGCACTTTACAAGAAGCCTTTGACCAAAATGTTCTTTTGGAACATCAGGCACACAGTGGCGCTCAATGGGTTCTTCCTACGTGAGAAAAAAAAGATTAATGCAAGAAGTGTTTTGGTAATTCGTGTCTGTAGACACAACATTGAAACAAAATACAATACTCTACCTCATCCAAAGCAGGATGCAGTGCGAAGAGCTCTCGATGGCGGTTTGACTTGCGCTGGTCCTCATTGTGGCGGTCGATTTCCTCGTTGGGTACTCGATCCAGAAGATGAGGCAGCAGAGCATCAGGCTGAGAGTTCTTCAGGTCAAATATACTGCAAGCCCAGCTGCCACGTGGAGTGTCATCAATTGACATGGACCTTCGCTTCAGATCATCCTGTGACATGCAAAAGTCAGTGTTTATATTCAGTGAAACTCACAGAGATATTGTGCAATTATTCTACTGGGCTTAACAAAAAATCTTTACATAACATGCAACAGTAGCAAAGACAGGTTTACCTGATCATCCTGATAGCTGCTGTGATCTGGCAACTCGTCAGACTCAAAAACCTGCTTGGGTAAACCTCTCTGCCTCTCCTTCTGCTTATCCAAAGTGTTGGGATTAAATGCGGTGCCCAACTTGTGGTACCTGTGCATCCAAAATAATGTATTACCTGTATGCTTATCAGTATGCAAAAAGAGACCCTATAAAATGAATTGATTAAATGTTCCATCTCAGTTTCCCCTCATGTACATGCAATGATAAAATTTAAATGTCAGTTGTTTCAAGACTTTTTTTTTTTTGACATTGACAATTTTTATTTATTTATTTATATAGATTTATTTCTTAAAGCATTTTTATGACATAATTAGGCATTTAAAAAAATTATGCATGTGTTGATCATTTTAATTTCATTTGTTTAAAGGCTTTTTCAATAAATAAATAAATAAATAAATAAATAAAAATGGACATGAAAAGCATTTGTATGACATAATTAGGCATTTAAAATATAAAAATTTATGCCTACATTTTTTTTTTTTTTTGGAATTAAGAAACTTATAACAATTCATAGCTTTTAATCATAGCAAAAAAAAATTGAATACATGTTTTAAATAAATAATAGCTAATTAAAATGAATCACTACTATTTGTAAATAAACAAGAAAACAAGATTAGGTGAAACTATCACATTTTTATATTTTATCAATCTAGCATTAAGCATTATTTTATGTAATGAGTATTTTACATCGTAATGTTAAAATTCAGTTCAGTGGTGCTTTGTCACTGATGGATAAAATTACACAAATTCAGTTCACATAATTATACATGAACGTTTGTAGGCTTAAGCTAAACTTTCAACCTTAATGACAGTAATTACTTCACTTCCATTTACTTTTCCCACAATGACCGGGTAAAAGTAATCAGTATATGTTTGGATTACTATCCATGGTTACAATGACAACCATTATATGATCTCAGTCAGTATAAGAGTTTGGGCTTATCAATTAACAATCACCAAGGTAACTGATTCACAGTAACTTATGAAAGCCCTATAAATATCTAGGAAGCTGCCTGAGTTTGTCTCCTCAGCGGAGTTAAAACCCCCAGTGAAAAGTATCATAAAGGCAGCATGTTGGAGAAAGACTGTAGACAAAATGCACTTGAATTCCTCTTTGTCATTTATGAGCAGGCCCACACAAAATTTGTGCCTGCAGAAATCCACAGACAGTATTGCAGATGCTTCCAAAGGTTTGGAACATCCGTTAATCACAAAGAGGCACTTAGAGTGTAACACTTTCAGCTCCACTTAATACATTTTCCATATTCAAAACCATGTATCAGAATCCCATGGATCAGGAAAAAAAAGGCTGTAGGAATTCTAAAGAGAGAACAGATGTAGTGAAGCATCATACTTGCGGTTAACGACGGCCCAGTCCTCAGTGTAAGACCGGATGCAGTCTCTAACATGTGAATCATTCTCACTGGAAAATTATTTAAGAGGAGGAACATGTAAAATTTGTTAAAGGAGTATGCCTGCGTACCATAAGAATAAATAAATGACAGCTGTGATACTACTATTTATGTTCAAACAATATATACAAATTCATTTATAAGCAAAAAAAAACTTTTAGGCCTAAATGACAAGTGAGAAAATTTTCACATTGACAATCTGATTCATTTTGTTCACTTACACCTCTTGCACTGTGTACATGCTGGTTGCAGAGACATAGTAATATATGCCTCAGTTCTTCGAAACAATTCACCCTGAACACACTCACCCCTCCTCAGGCACAGCCTGGCCAAGAGTTCGGCACTCTCTTGGCATGTAAAGCACTTCAATGTCATCTGGAGGAAACTCGATCAGATCTCTCAGAGGTCCTGACTCTATAAGTGGAGGGTGTGTGATCAAATACTCTTCAAAATCCACTGGCTCTACAACCTCTGTCAGTGGAATCTGTAGGGAGAAATCCAAATGGGAACAGAAAGAGAATGTGAGAACTGTTATCTTCAAAGAAAGTCAGTATCACGCTGAAGGGATAGTGGTAAATACTCTTTGAAGTGTCAATCTCTCAGATTTAAGACAGAAAAGTATATTGTCTTTGAAATGTAGTACTTACAGCATTGCTCGTTGCATTCCCACCCACGCTGAGGTTTTTGAGAAGTTGAGGTGAGCCTCCGTACTGACCAGCAATTTGCTTTCTGACCTCAGCCGCTACAGTCCTGGAGAACATCAAGACAACGTAGATGGAATTACAATACAAACCAGATAAGAATCCCATGTATTATTTGCCTGACTGGCATCTCACTCTAAGCAAATCAGAGAATGAAGGCTAAGCTCCGGGTGAAATACTCAATTACTATAAACACTACTGATCGCTACTTTTTTTAAACAACAAGTGTGACAGTAAAGACATATCAAGTTACAAAAGATTTATATGCTGTTCTTTTAAACTCTAGTCATCAAAGAATCCTGAAAAAAGCACAAGTGTTTTCAACACTGATAATAAGAAGAAATTTTTCTTGAGCACCATATCAGCATATTAGAATTAAGGATCATGTGACAGTGAAGACTGGAATAACAAATGCAGCAAATTCAGCAAAATTGCATTTTAAAAATGCTGTTGCCGTTCAAAAGTTTGGGATCAGTAAGATTTTTAATGTTTTTGATGGAGTCTCTTTTTCTCATCAAGGCTGTATATATTTGATCAAAAATACAGAAAAAAAACAGTAGCATTGGGAAATATTATTGCAATTTCTAATATTGTATTTCCTATTTTAATAACCTTTAAAATATCTTTTATTTCTGTGACGCAGTGCTGAATTTTCATCACCCATTTCTCCAGTCTTCAGTGTCACATCACCCTTCAGAAATCATTCTAATATTATGATTTATTATCAGTGCTGAAACTGTTGAGCTGCTTAATATTCTTTTGGAACCTGTGATACTTTTTTCTTTTATTCTTTGATGAATAAAAAGTTAAAAAGAACATCATTTTTTCAAAATAGAAATCTTCTCTAACAATATAAGTCTTTACTATCACTTTTTATCCATTTAACACATCCTTGCTGAATAAAAATATTAATTAAAAAAAAATACTTAAAAGGAAAGAAAAAAATTTACTGACCCGAAACTTTTGAATAGTACTGTATATTCTAACACAAAATGCCTATTTTGAATAAACACTGTTCTTTTTAACTTTTTATTTATCAAAGAATCCTGAAAAATAAATAAATAAATTATAATAGGTCCCAAAAAATATTAAGCAGCACAACGGTTTCCAACATTGATTATAAATCAGCATATTAGAATGATATCTGAAGGATCTTGTGAGACTGGAATAATGATGCTGAAAATACAGCTTTGCTTCACAGGAATAAATTATTTTAAAGTATATTGAATAAAAAAAAAACTGTTTTAAATTATTATTGCTATTTTAAACTGCAATAATATTTCACAAAATTAGTTTTTTCTGTATTTTTGATTAAATAAATGCAGCCTTGATGAGCATAAGAAACTTCTTTAAAAAAACATTTAAAAAATCTTACTGATCCCAAACTTTTGAACAGCAGTGTATATTAAAATAGAAAACAAACTATAAAATATTTGACGTTTTTGTGATCAAATATACACAGCCTTAACATAAAAAACAAATATTAAAATTTTTTTGAATGGTACACAGAATGCTGTATCCAACGATAAAATGGATGTACATAACATTGTTGTCACATGACCTCACTACACTGCATCATGTTTAATTCAGTGCCAATGAATTATCATGAAGAAAATAAATATGGTTATTTTGCATACTTTGTATGCAAAAAATATTAATAAACATGAGCCAACAAATGAGTCAAGAAAGACCTGATTGTTGGTATTATTTCCAGATTATTCATCACTGAAAATAGCTTGATAAAGAACAGTACAGTACAGCAGTATACTTCCAGGTATTCCAAGCATACAGAAAACTCCAAGCATATTGTGTACAGAATACAAACAGCTTACTGCTAAAATGGTACAAGTAGTATGCTATTCCAAATATAGCCAAAGTCTTATGATCTTTTTCTTGGCCCAGGCTTTAGTAAATAACAACAATCTATGCATGACACATCAAATTAATAGAGCATACTGGACTCAGAAAAATAATGCACTGAAAACGTGGCCAGTATTTTCATTATTTTTCATTTATTCAGCAGTTTTAGTTTACAGTATTGGAAATAGTTTTGTTTTACATTTAATCTACCTTAAATTTAATCTAATCCAAAATATAAGATTTAAGATGACTGTGCAAAAATTGCACTTGTAATCTAGCAGGAATAATAAAAACCAAAACATCAGGAAAAGTCAACACAAAAACATACTAGCAAATCCTGTAATAAGACTTTGCAAGTTCACACCAAAATACACCTTCAATAGGTTAGGTTGACAAAGGTTCATTACTATAGAGTAATAACATAAGATTGTAGCTTATTATTATTCAGTTTTCAAAGACTGAATTACAGGCCTGTAAAATACAAGCAGAAAAATACCATTAAGGTTTGAATGAAAGCAAACGTGTCAGAACCAAATTTACAGTATTATCAGAATGCCTTTGTTGTCGCACAGTGTACAGGTCGATATCTTTAAACAGAATCCTCTTCTAATACATGTAGAATGGCGTACACTGAAACAAAAACCCGCCCCCTGTGCCCTTGTTGGTTCTGGAGGGACCTTTATTTAGGCTGGACATTCCTGAAGAGGGAACAGATGATTAGCCCACGCGGATGTGTTGTTTACCAAGGCACTGGCTAACACCATGACTTTCAGCGCATATTTCACACATCTCTGAAAACGTCTTGCACTTAAGCAAACAGAGCCATGAGAAACAGCTTCTGTGATTTACAAGAAAAGCTTTCAGATTTCATTAGAATATCTAATTACCAAATCATTAAAAACCAAAGAGGGGAAACGTCAAGATTTTTTGAGCTTTCAGTTTTGCTTTGACCGTGTAAAATAAAACTAGATAGACAATGACTTTTCTGATCATATCAATAAACACTTTTTTTTTTTTAATTTGGTTAAGTAACAAGTAACGATTGGAATCAAGGTCGCAGGTGCCACAAAGTCTATATTGAACTGATCTAATCATCCTATTACACGTCACTGACAAGACAACAGCATTTTCAAGCATCTGGGAAATGCCAAGACTGTGGAAACCACCAGGGATCCTAAAAGGTCACTTCCTTTTTTTAATCCATATGAGGTCTAATCTCTGATTTAACATCACATAGGAAATCTCGAATGAAAAGAGATGTTTTTAAGCCAATGATGAGACTTAATTATAGTCTATTATGATAACCCAGGGCCACCGCTCCACAAATTGTAGGCCACTAGCCAAAATCTGAACATTAATCATAGTGTCAGTACAGGGAAAATTATCGTCTTGAAATTTAATCATATATTGTATGTCAGATCATTCTGGATCTCAGTCTGAAATGGTCTTAAAGGCTTTATAATAGCTGCATGACTACAAAAGT
The DNA here is from genome assembly GCA_021397915.2 of Tor tambroides. NCBI lineage: Eukaryota > Metazoa > Chordata > Actinopteri > Cypriniformes > Cyprinidae > Tor > Tor tambroides. The sequence continues at coordinate 8,743 of JAFVLL020021862.1, forward strand.
AATGCAAACCATCAATAACATGGAAGAACATCTGAACACTTGTCAGTTGATGGTGTTCTCCATAATACACCAGAAATGATTATGCATAATTATTCTTCATGATCTCCAGGCTTAAAGTAATTGTTTACATTTATTTTTAAGTCTCGTTATTTACTTAAGAGTTTAACAATCATCTTCTAATCAAAGCCGTGGTGCATTATACATATACAATATTGCATATTGACTGCTGCACTAATATTAACCATATGATTGCATACTGACAGTAGAACATCTCATGATCAACCCGATGTGTCAGTATGTCAAGCCATCATCTCACAAACCTTAAACACTGCATTTCATTGATTCACCCTTGTCTGCATCGTTAAATCCCTAGATGGATATAACAAAAGGCGCATTTATTGATTATAAACCTAGGGATAAAGACTGATGTTAATGCACAGAAGCACAAAGACCTCATACTGCTGTCTTGCAGCTTAGGGTGGGTCACTTGGGCATCTCTATGGATGTGCCTCAAAACCTAGTACGCTGCCTACCTAGACGGCATTCCAAACACGCCTATTAGACCCAAACGTGCTGCCTAGATAGGCAGCTCTCTAGGTTTTTAGACACAGCCTATAAACTCAGCGTCTGCTCCAGCTAACTCAACGCCTAGGCCTTATTTGGGAAAGACTGGCACGCTCGCCAGCTGCATCAGGCAGCAGACAAAGAATAGTCGCACGGCGCTGGAGAACATATTTAAATGCAATAGCTTGGAGGTGCGTTAGCTATCCTTACCTGCTGATCTTCTGAGCAAAGGCGCGGCGCTCAGCCATGACTGTAGCCGCTGAGTGCTCGAGTAACTCCAGCGCTCCAGCCGCGATATTCCTTCCCCACCCGTACCCGTATTTCGATAAGCCCCACCTCCTGACGCCTAAAGTAAGTCTGTGATTGGACAGTTGAGAAGTCACTCATAAAGCTGTAGTAACCATAATAAACAGAGAGCAGGTCGGAGGTGGGACTTGTCGGAATACGGCTGAGAAAAAATAACGCGCTCCAGACGCACAAGAGAAGAACGTACCGTAAAACCGGAAAAATAAACGCATAACATCTTTCGGTCTTTTGGGATCGTGGTGAGTTGGAATCTTCCCAGTGATTCATATCCTGTGCGTACAATAGAGGGCTCTTTTACAGGAAGCTATCTGTGTAGCGAAAAGTGTGAAATGCATCCGTTACCACTTCCACCAATCGTGTAATCTGTAGACAATGACAGCTTTACTGGTGTATAACATATCGTGGTTTGTAATAGTGGGTGTTTAATTTAATCTCTTCTGATTATAAATAATGTAATGATACTTTGTAAAAAGCAAAATAATGCTTACGAAGTACAGAAAAGCTTAAGTAATAGACAAATGTCTTTACTTACTTCATTTGATAATTAAACTAGATGGTAATTCTAGTACTTATAATATAAATTTTAAAAACTATCAATCTGGTGCGGGTGACATGTAGCAATCACAAATCTTTCGAGATTGTGAACTCTTTTTTTGTGAACCGATTCGTGAACGAATCATTTTTTTGAGTCTAACCGGTTCACAAAACCCTGCACGATGTCAAACTCATAAAAGACAAATAACAACGTCTTACAAATAAAACACACTTTTAATATTCTTTCTTGTGATTAAAATGCATGACGGTTTTATCAATACACACAGTTGTTCTCAATAAATATTTCATTATAACATAAAAGCTTTCCACCCGAGAGATGTAATTGATTTTAAAAGGAACCACAAATCACAGCCATCCTTTATTGTAAAAACGTAATAATTTTTTTCTCCAACCAGTTCTTTGGAACGAATAGAACCGTTTAGTGGAAATGAGTCAGACGTCCTGTCATCACTAGTCCATCGTGCAAGAATGAGCCAGACGGGAGAATATCTGAAATAACGCGAGACCGAACGAGATGGCCGCTTCCTCAAAATGTAAACAGAAGTGAGTGGATGCACGGTGAGTTCGTAAGTATAAGAAGACATGTGAGCAGGTATGTTTTAAAGTATATACTTATATATTTATTTATTTAATTGCTTATTTTACAAAGCATTCGCCGCTTGTTTGCATTTACGCTTAATGTAGGCAGTTTTGTAAACTGTAGAGGCTTACTGATTAATTAGCATGCTAGTCAGCCAGAGATGTGTTTATGTTAATAAATTCGTATTCTGTCCAGTGATTTGATGATTATTTCATATGCAATGTCATCGCAATCTTATGGTTGTGGTGGAAATGTCATCTAAGTATTAGAGAAAGTAAAACCAATGACATGTTTCCAAATACGATGTAACTTGTTTTGGTCGTATTGAAAACTTTCAGAAACTCCATCGTATGTGCTGTGATGGGTTCTGCTCAGTGGCTGATAAAATGGAGACTAACGGGACCGACGAGGTGGAGAAACTGAAGTCCAAGTTCATGTCAGCATGGCACAATGTGAAATATAGTATGTAACGAGAGATTTTACATGAACACTAGGATGTTAATTTTCCGTTTATCTGACAGTCTTTCACAAGTCACAAAATTATGACATACCTGTAAACGTGACTTATAATGATTTCTTTTTAACCCTTCAAGGTTGGGCTCTTAAGTCAAAAACTGCCTTCAGCCGTAATTCTCCTGTTTTCTTGTTGGGGAAATGCTACCACTTCAAGGCTGTGGGTAAGATGATTTACACAAAACATTTAACCCCATTTGATAATCTGTCATCCTTGACAATGTTTTTATTTGTGAATTTTCTATTGTTATTTAATATATCTGACATAAAATAAAAAATACCCACTGATATTCCAGGTGTATCATGGAATGTTTATGCTAACTGTTGTCCTCAGATGATGAAAGCCCTACTGAGAGTTGTACTGCTGAGGCATTAGATGACGATATTGTCACAGGTAATGTTGATGGATTTCGAAAGGACTTCACCTCACGAGTTTGGCTGACCTATCGAGAAGAATTTCCTGCCCTTCCAGGCTCCACCATTACTTCAGACTGTGGGTGGGGTTGTACACTCCGGGCAGGACAGATGATATTGGCCCAGGCTCTCTTGCTTCACAGCTTGGGTAGAGGTGAGATCGGCTCATATATATATATATATATATATATATATATTAGTTTTAGAGGCCTGTTTTATAGAATTGTTCACCTAGAAATGAAAATTTATTCACCTACAGGCCATCCAAAACATAGATGAGTTTGTTTCTTCATTAGAACAGATTTGGAGAAATTTAGCATTACATCACCTGCTCATCAGTGAATCCTCTGCATTGAATAGGTGCTGTCAGAAAGAGTTCAAACAGCTGTTAAAACATGATACCAGTCCATTAGTTAACTTGTGAAGCAAAAAGCTGTGTGTTTGTAAGAAACGAATACATCATTACAGCATTTAGAGTCTTAACATTTCTTCCGGTAAAAAAGTCCATCCCCTGTTGTCCTCTCACATCCACCAACATATTTGTTTAAACTGTTCATTTGTAGACTGATCTGTGCATACTTCTCTCCTAATTCAGATGATATTTCTTTTTCATTGGAGAAAGCAATATTATGGATAGAGGACTCAAATTTTAGCCAGAAGTTAAAAATGGCTTAATGATAAATTTATTATTGTTACAAACATGCAGCTTATCGCTTTACAAGGTGTTGGATTGGATGGACTAGAGTCACGTGGATTACTTCATTTTTCAAATTTTTATTTTTGGGTGAACATTTTTTTTTTTAAACAGTAGATTTTTAAAAAAAATAAAATTACAGTTATCATATGATAACTGCCCGTGTGAGAGTTGCAAAAACAGTTCTGAGGTGTGTGTTGCTTAAATGTAAGTAGCCAAAGTTTTCTCTCCTCATTTGCATACTGAAATTCCATATTCATTTTTCATTTCAGAGGTTGGGTATTTCAGTGTCAGAGGTTGACACTCTCTAATGAATGAGTTCTCATATGATTGACGGAGGGCAGTTTTGTGTAATATGGTGAACAGGCCACGACATTTGCCAGTTTAATACCTTCATTCAAAAAACAACATTGAAGCATCATCCAGAGACCACGTCTATAATGAAGTATGTCATTATAGAAATATATGTCTATAAAGAGGCTAATGGCTAATAAAATATACTTATTAGCCAATTACAGGCCTTGACAAGTAGCAAGGTCATTGCCTTATGGCCCCACAGACAGGTCCGGCACCTTTATGACCCTCAGCACTTGTACTTACGCCATTTCAGACACCCACTCTGTTTGTGAGGATAAAATGTAATAAAAGTGAAATACTGACTACGCTGAATATCATAATTGGACTTTTGTTCTTAAAGCACAAGCCCCACTGTCTATTTAAAAGTCAAATTTAAATATGTCTGTCACTCAGAGAAATCTAGGACAAACTTTTAGGACTTCTGAAAGACTTCTGCTCCATTGTTCCTTAGTAGATATAATTTATGAGATAATTAACTAAATAAAGATTATAATTACACTACTGGTCAAAAGTTTGGAATAATTGATGATGGTGATGTGTTTGAAAGATGTCTCTTATGCTGACCAAGGCTCCATTTATTCGATGAAGAATACAGTAATGTGAAACATTATTAGAATTGAAAATAACTGTTTTCAATTTAAAATGTAATTTATTCCTGTGATGGCAGAGCTGAATTTTCAGCAGCCATTTCTTCAGTCTTTAATGTCCTTTAAATACACTTTTTAAAAAATTCTCTGTCACCAGACTGGACCTGGTCAGAAGCACTGACCTTGGAGCCCTTGGATACAGAGACATGGACCAGCAGTGCAGCACGAAGACTGGTGGCCACATTAGAGGCCTCCATTCAGGGGGAAAGAACGCAGGTCACCCAGACTATCTGTGCTGCTCAAGGAGAAGCTGAGGAGGCTGACTCCTACCTACAAGAGGCATATCACCGCACCATTGTGTCCTGGTTTGGGGACGCACCCTCAGCCCAGTTGGGCATCCACAGACTAGTGCAGCTAGGAATGACATCTGGAAAACGGGCAGGAGATTGGTATGGCCCAGCAGTGGTGGCACACATACTCCGGTAAAGAGTGCATTATAGATTATTGTATATTTTATAATAATTTGTTGTTGTTTTTAAGTCTTTTATGTTACCCATTCCTCATTATGATGATTGTCAAATATCTATCTTACCCTGTCACTCTTCTCTTTCCCTCAGAAAAGTGGTTGATGAAGCAGTAGATGCAATGCTGAAAGGGATAAGCGTTTATGTAGCACAGGACTGCACCGGTATGGAAAATCTAAATCTAAAATCTTTTATAGAACAACAGAAGGACAAATATGATTAACAGAAGACTTCCAATATTTAATAAAATTCAAACTAATTTGTATTTGAAAGCAATGTTGCGCTATGTATTGTTTATAAAAAATTTCTGTGGAGGAATGTATAACCCAAATATATATATATTGGGGTTAGTAAGGTTTTTTGATGAAATTAACTTTCATTCAGCAAAGAGTTAGAAAAATTATATTTCAAATAAATGTCGTTCTTTTAAACTTCATAATTATCAAAGCGTCCTGAAAAAAATATGTATCGTGGTTTTCACAAAAATTGAGCAGCACAACCATTTTCAACTGTGAAATAAAATAAAATAAGGTTTCTTGTACACCAAATCAACATTTTGGAATGATTTCTGAAGGATAATGTGACACTGAAGTGTGGATTTATGGCTGCTGAAAATCAGTTTTGCCATCACAGGAGTAAATTACATTTTAAAATATATTAAAATATAAGATTTTACATTATTACTGTTTTTATTACAGTTTTAATCAAATAAAGCTTTTACTTACTTTTAGTTTACTTTACTTTTAGTCATTTAGCAGACGCTTTTATCCAAAGCGACTTACAAATAAGAAAAAGTAACAAACTAAAAGTCAAAACTCTGTAAATACT
>JAFVLL020021863.1:0-28174 GCA_021397915.2 Tor tambroides
ATGCCCTATACCAAGGACACCAAAACACAGCTCCTCATTTTACAGTAATGCATATATTTTGTTGCTGCTTCAGAAGATGACCTTTAAAAATATAGCATTCCTGAGGTTTGCAGACCTTGGGAAGGTTATGATTGTTGAGAAATCTTCCACAGCTCAAATATGATCCATGACCTCCTATTAAAGAACCTTCGAATCTAAGAAAAAACAGCCTACCAAGACCGCACGGATAGGTTAGCTCTATTCAGTAAAAATGTATGACCCTCAACTATCACCTTCTTGAAATTCACTGCATTCTTTGATTTCCTCTGAACTTTGGTTAATTGACATTTAGGAGGGGAAGCAACAGCCTGTTGAGAACTTAATTGCAGCACGACAGTTTTCGCTTTCTCTTCAAATAAAGGTCGAGACCTTACCTCCTCCGCCGTTAGAGGCATGCATATGCGATACTCCTTCAGGAGCATAACGCCCACACTCGTCAAAAGTGTTCAGAAATTCATGAGAAAGAAACGCTTTCCGCTGACTGCTCCCACTTAGTTAACTTCCTCCTTTTGTTAAAGTTCTCCAATCGCCTAGAAACCTACTAGGGAGAATAAGATCTAAAAAACTCATATTTTACTAGCATCTCCTGTGATTTGTATTTTATGCAATACTTAGCATAAAAGAACTGTGTTTTGTCAATATGTAACAGCAGACTTGTCTATAGTATTGCACGGAAAACGGTTTTGTAATGTTGTTTAAACACTGACGACTGCAAAACCTGGAACTGAGAAGAAAAATAAGACTGTTATTTAGTGTAGCCATGCAGCGGAGCCACAAATGTCAAACATTTTGTCTCTGTCTTCATGAAAAATATCATTCTTTAACGAAAACATGTACTCTGATGGCTGATCATCAATTATACCACAGACAGCCTATTATAAGCATAATGCAGATGATGCAGGTGAAGTTTGTTTTATTTTTTTGCAGTCTTTCACAGTGAGAGGTGGACATGTCGTGTGTATGTTGCGGACTGGATCCCTGCTGACATGACAATGGCATTTAATTAGAGCAGGTGAATGGATATTACTTTGGCATGGTGATTGCCTCTCAGCTTCTGCTGCGCTGTCATTGTCGCTGTCACATCAGTCTGCAGGTAATCATACAAGAGAAGGACGTCAATATTACATATCACAGTGGGAATGTGATACCACTGTCTCATGTTCAGGCCATTATGTTTCGTATTCACACGTTTTGTGTTCCTGTTGATGCAAATATCAGTGGCATACTGAAAAAAGATGATTTTGTAACGCTTTACAATAAGCTTCCACTTGTTAACTGCATTGGTTGACATGAACTAACAATGGAAAATACTTGTAGAGCATGTATTTTAGTTAGTGCTAATTTTACCATTTGTTAATATGGTTTAAAAAATGGTTGTATTATTATCTAATGCACCAACATGATCTAATAATGAACATTTGTATTTTATTTACTAACATTAACAAAGATTATTGAATACTGTACACTCTAAAGAAAAGGCTGGATTAAATACAATTTAGCGCTGGGTAAAATATGGATGAACTCAGCGATTGGGTTACTGACCAGAAGGTTGGGTAAAACATTTGGTGTCTCACATTTTGAAGATCTTATAAGATTTTTAAAATCTTTTAGTGTGTACCCAGCATTACAGGCCAGAAGGTTGGGTTAAACATTTAACCCAACCGTTGGTTGAAAACAACCTAATTGCTGGGTTTGTCCATATTTAACCCAGCATTTTTTAGAGTGTACCAAACAGTTTATACACAAAAATATATATATTTTAATATACAAAAATCTCAATATTTAATGCAATTTTGTAAAATAAAGACATTTTGTCTGAAATTATTTTTGTAATTTTTACTGGAAAATAAGACAAAAATCCCAATTACAACAAAGACTTTCACAATGCATGATTTTAGTTCAAAGTTTAGTTTTAGTTCTTCTTTTCAAATGGCTATTTCAAATGGAGGCTGAAAGATTGAATGCAAGCTATTCTTCTTCTGGAGTGAATGAAGGTGTTTGTTGAGGTTGTGACAGGTGCCGCGTTCCTTTAGCTTTGCTTATCAAAAATGCATTTTGTTTCCTAACACAACAAATCATTTATGCTTTCAGGCTCATGGCACACACCTCAACTAGGTCTTACCTACCCCCACATCTCTGAAGAGATGCCCTCTGTGCTCTACACCAAGCCTGGCTACCTGCTCATCTATCAACCTGTCTGACTGTGCAGTGAATCCAGTTAAAGTAAAATTCTTTGCCCACACTATACCCCCTCCTTCCCTTTCCTTCCTTCTCGACACAGGGTGCTGTTCCTTTATGGTAAGATGTGCTGTAATGCATGCATAATTTTAGAGTTTTAGAGTGGCTTTGATATTCGAATTCCATTTATTATGTGCGTGATATTTATGTATACAGCGCAAACAAATCAGAATACGACTCTGTTATCAGATTGCCCCCAGATTGCCCCCTCTGCATCACAAGATGTGGTAGACTCTGCATATGCATTATCAAACAATTCATCAATAACACCATATTCAATCCTGTTTAATACCAATCAGGTGACAAGACACGGATTAAATGTACTCTGCAATGCACAACACTACTCCTTTCACCAGCAGATGTCAGCAAGGAGCTTTTTACCAAGTGAAAAGATTAGATGGAAAAAGTCACTGAACAATCTCTAGTTAAGATTTTATGTTTTAAATGATCAAGTGATTTGGATAAATAATCCTTGTTTAAAATATGATCCTCTTTTGAAATTGAATTTGATTATTTTACTTGGTTGTGGTTATTCAGTATTTCATCTATTTTTGGAATTTTATGTAGCTTTATTTTGCTAATTTAGAATGCATATCAAATAAGCATCAAAAGAACACACACTTGCACATTGTTTTGATGTTTGTCTGATATGATACACAGTTACAAACACTATATAATATTCAAAAACTTTGGGGTTTGTAAGATTTTTTTTTTTTAAATGTTTTTGAAAGAAGCATCTTATGCTCACCAAGGCTGCATTTATTTGATTCAAAAATTTTGTAAAACAGTGAAATTGTGAAACATCATCAAAATTTAAAACATCTGTTTTTTATTTTAATATATTTTAAAATTTTAATTTTTTTGTGATGGCAAAGCTAGCTTTTCAGCAGCCATTACTCCAGTCTTCAGTGTCACATGATCCTTCTAACATGCTGATTTGCAGCTCGAGAAACATTTCTGTTATCAGTGTTGATACACAGATGTGCTGCTTAATATTTTGTGTAAACAGTATAGGCCTTTTGTAACACGTTACTTCATACAACCAAATGCATGTATGCAAATATTCTATATATATGTGTGTGTGTGTGTGTGTGTGTGTGTGTGTGTATTATATGCATATATACAATATACTAATTATAAATACGTATTATTACAATAGGCATTATGTAATCATCTGTAGAATGTTATACCAATACATTTAAAAGTGTGGTTTTCTAAGAGAACAACATGCCCTCACAGCAAAGCTATTGCAAAACTGTCTGGGTGGCTGACAAAATTCTTGTTATTTTGTCTGACAGTGACATGACGTTGAACATCTGTCATGCATGCTTTGGTTTGGAGCCCACAGTAAGAACTGGAATTCATCCATTGTAAGTTATCCAGTTACCCCTCCACAGGTTACATTGCATCATGTTTAATTCTGTGAAGAGGACATCACATGCCCAATTGGCCTTGAGAGTTAATGATATTGTGGTAGAAATAGCAGAGATATATTTAGAATGCATTGAATTTATTGCATCTAATGAACAAGTCAGAAAATAATCAAAAACAGAAATCAACAAATAAATGAAATGTATTTTTGATATGTTTAAAAATCATATACAGTCAAATGCAAGAAAGCACACATATCAGTAATCTAATAAAAGCTGTTTTATTTTATACAGAGTGGGTCACCTCATGGGGGCGGCCATGTTGAGATCATGTGAACAGGTGAATACAACTCAATTCTTTTTATATTCAACTCAATTTTTTGTATCACAAGGACACACTTCAATAATAGTTCAAATTTTCTTCACACAGTTCTCCTAACTAATTTTAAGCATCAACAGCCCAGCAATAAATTTTACAACAAATGCACAATAATGACCAAAACACTTGGTCAAATCTCAAATCAAGTAATTCTTCCATAAGTCTAGCAAAGCTTGTCCCTAAACAAACACACATTGGCACTCATAAAACAATGATCATATCCACTAATGATAGCAACAATCTTTTATTTTGTTACATTTCTTTACAAAGTCTGCTGTTGTCTGCTGTTTAGTATTCAATTGTCTATGTTTACATTATAGTACAAAATAATTCCTAAGATGTCCATTTTTGTATATAGACAGCACTGAAATCGAAAGACTAACACCTACTGTAGGTTCAGCTAAATCGAATTGTTTTGAAAGTATTTAAAATTTTTTTTAGATACATTATAAATTATAATTGTAGAAATATAGCAGATTGCCATCTTATACAGTTTTGTATTATGTTTTGAATATAATTTTAACAATTTTGAAAAGAATTCATAAACATGCAAATTGGCCTGTGGGTACATACAATTTTGGTGGTGGTTGTGTCTGGGAGAGAAAAGAATTCATGCAATTTGAAAAACATATTCACTGAACGTATTTTGTGTATATGTTGTATGTTTGTATATGTATATATTTAAGACAAATATGTTATGTTTATATATTAAATATATTTATATATAATATAAATTATATGAATATAAATTTATGCATGTAAAAACGTAAATATTTTCAAAACATACTGTATGCGTGTGTATTTATATATACATAAATATTCACAGTACACAATACACATATTACTGTATGTAAACAAAAACTATTATTTTGGATGCGATTAATTGTTTGACAGCACTACTCCTGCGTCAGCAGCATCACATGGGTGCAGGGTCAGAAAGCTTTCAGATTTCATCAAAAAATATCTTAATTTGTGTTCCTAAGAAAAACGAAGGTCTTACGGGTTTGGAACGACATGAGGGTGAGTAAATAATGGCAGAATTTTCCTTTTTGGGTGAACTATCCCTTTAAATCATATTATTATTTCAAATCATTGTACCAGGTGGCAAACTATTCTTCCAAACAATCCCACGTTTATCCAAGCCGAATGAAAGTAGGTCTCCGGCTGACTTGCTTGCACCTGGGCACCAGGTTCTGAATGTGTCCTTACGTAACACAAATGACCCCACTTATGGCTCTTATGTCTTTAAAGCTCACGATCCTCTACCCCCAGCAGCTTTGTCACGCTTGACTGTGTTGGCGCAATGCGGTAGATGGTGATAATGATTAGGAGGTCACAGGAATGATGGGAACTAAAAGGCCAGAGGCCAGATTTCTCCTGCCTGTCAGCCAGTTGATTTCTGGATAGGGTTAGATGACAGCCGGCCCATCACCCTTTTGCTTTAGGTGCAGCTCCCAAAGGGATCAATCAATTAGCAGTGTCAACACAGATATTAGCCTCTGCGACGGTGATTTACACCCTGAGAAAGCAACCATGCACACACAATAAAACAAGAAAACGCCTGCAACACGTTCGGTTTGCTCCGGTTTCTCACGACGAGACAGTGCTCCATCTCTGCAGAGGATATAATTGGATACTGGGGAGAAACTCCAGTGATTTGTGCTGCACCTCACCTCTATCTGTATTGGCTGGAGGCAGCTGTGAGGAAGAGTATGATGGGAAGAGGGAGTGCACAGCGGGAAAGCTCTCATACACTGCTCTGCGCTCCTTGATCAGATTCCATTTGCTGTTCTGGTCAGTTGCACCGTATCAGAGAGCATGACAAATATTAATCTCCTGTTCCTGTCAGAGCGGTGCTCCCATCGCGCCCTTGAATAATTCAACAGCGACAATGCGAAGTCGGTAACTGAAAAATGGGAGCGAGGGGGCTGATGTTGTTGATCGCCGAGGAAATCTAAAAAAATATATTTTACCGCGCGCCGCTGTCAGCCGTAGTGACAACATGCTCACAGGTATGCATGCCCTGCAGCCACAGGTGCCAGTGCTGATTTCAAGATGATTGGCTCGCCGGGTTGAAAAGTCTCCTTTTCACCTCTTTAAGAGCAGATTACGGACACAATGTTAACACTGGCTTCTGAAGAGTACATACCTCGGTGACAGCACCTTATCTGTGACCCGAGGCAGGTGAGGTCAAAGGTCAACCAGGGTCCAGCCAATGAGTCTGACTTAACCTGCACAGCCCTTCATGTAATTGCCTGCTTCAGTGGATGTCTGTGCATCAGAACAGTTCAACAGACTTGGGCTTCTGCTACAGAAGATATACTGCTCGCTGATGTGCACCGGTCTGAAATCATTCATCTCGGTTTGTGCTCAAAGTAGAGCACAAAAGCTGGAAGATTAAAAACCATGACACTTCTGGGTTTTGATACTGCCAGGAGTTTGTCAGTGTATACCCGCCTTGCAAATATGATAAAAACCTGATAAAAATGTTTGGAAGCAATAGCGTAAAGGCAGTAACAGATTCGTGTTGAGCTTCCAAAATAACGGTGTGTTTGTTGGTGTGGCTTTATACAGAAAACGAAAATTACATCTGATATTCTACATTGACCATTTTGTTTAAAAAACTGCCATAAATTCATATACAAAATTATAAAACCAAACTGGAGCTATACGCTGTGGAAATCATCTGCATTCAGTTATATTTAATGAATTAATAGAGTTTGTGTGCCTGTCACTGCATCAAGCTACTCCAAAATCAATTAAAATCATTCCAATAATCTATGCTACTTTTATAGAAGCCCATACTGCAAAAGATCATATTGACAAATAGCTTTCAGAGCATTTTTCACTTTTTTGCTGATTTCAGCATGCTATGCATGGCAAAAATATGCTCAGCACCATGCTGCTTATGTGGGCAGTGTGAAAACTGTAACATACTAACATGTGTGCCAAAATAAATAAATGAATATTCTAAAAATTTGGGGTCAGTAAGTTTTTTTTTTTTTTTTTTTAAATAAATTTTTATTCAACTTTTATTCAGTAAGGATGCATTAAATTGATCAAAAAGATGACAGCAAATAAATGTAAGTTATCAATGGTTTCTATTTCAAATCAATGCTGGTACTTTAAGCAGAACTGTGCTCAACATTTATAAGTAATTTTTTGAGCACCAAATTAGCATATTCGAATGATTTCTAGAATGACGGATCATTCAATAAAATTCAGCTTTGCCATCACAAGAATAAATTACATTTTGAAATATATCAAAAAAGAAAATTGTTATTTCAATTTGTAGAAATATTTCACAATATTACTGTTTTAACTCTATTCTTGGTCAAATAAATGCAGTCTTGGTGAGCATAAAAAACAGTAGTGTATGTAAGACAAAACAGATTTTTTTTGAGCTATTGGTCACATATCCTACCAAAATCTGCTTTAATGATTTTTTAAGTATAGATAAATCATGTGGATTAACATTGACATACATAATATTATAAAACGTTGGTCATGACCTTTGAAACAATGCTTGAGAACCTCCAGCTTATTTATTTGGTGTGGGAAAGTAACTCTGAGCTAGGATTAAATGCTCCCCAAATGTTTTGAGAAGCATTTCAGTCAATTGCAGCGTGCAGGAAATTGAGAGAGTTTATGAGTAATTTTCTGCTGCAGCAGCTGTGTTTGCTAGTTCTCTGACATTTACAGTTTACCTCGGATGAATGCAAAAAAGGCTGTTTTAAAAGGTCTAATACATATTGCATAAACACATATCCAATTAATGGTAATTTGTTTAAAAGATGCAAAGATCTTTTGTTTAAATTCTGGGATCCCCATGAAACTTTTTGGGAAATCGTCACATTTGTTTGGAACAAAAAAAGCGGCAGGAAAAAAAATATTTTGACATCAGGCCCTAGTTCAGAGAGCTCAATAATTATGCTTGAAATCAAGTTTTTACTATGGCAGAATGGATATCTCTGACAAAAACCAAATCTATTTTTACCCTCACAAATCCGTTACCACTTCAGTGCTCTTTAGACAAGTTGGAGAATAGCTGACAATACAAACATCACACAATCTACTCCTTTCCCTTCCTTTCTTTTCTGCTCAGCTCACGAATACATAGAATTGCACTTTTCAACTTCCAGAAATTGTTGTTCCTCGGACACCCATGTAATTTGACAGAGGTGGTTAGCGGCACGGTCAAGGACTCACTTCTCTTCCAAAGCACTGAAACTCTTCGCCTAGTCAGAACCTGTCTCACTGAGTATTAAAGGCTACGTGACATTAATCCCTAGCACACTACACTCATATGGCTAATGAGGGCCACTAAGGATCATTGTCTGGCTCCTCCACATGGACGCTCAAATGTGGAGTCTGGGAACTCAGTCACATGGCCACTCTTAGTCTCCTTCCACTTTTAATTGCCACATTTCCTGTTTCTGATATAAATAAATACCCCTATCTCTTGAAAATAAGCACCAGAATCAAAGTAGGCCGTGAAAGATAAAAGGAACTCTCTGCTATCCCTCAGCTCCACAATGGATTAAACCCTCTGAAGCTGTTTCCTGATCTAAGACTTATTGTTATACTGCTACAGTTGAGTGTAATTGCATTGCTAGAAATCACATTTTTATTCAGGCCAAGAAACACAATATTATACAAGGCTTCCTTTTCATTTTTTCAACACTATCTATGCACAATAAGCATACAGTGCAGCTAATATGCATCTAATAAAAACAAAACAAGCATTTCACTTGCTCTTCACTAAACTGACATATCAGTTAACCACACAGCAATGAGTTTGTTTGAAAGGGGTCAATTCATGAGTTAATCCAGGACAGGTAAGTCCCTAACTCACCCTTTCAAAGTACCTTGACCAGTCACAACTTGCAATAACAAAAGCAAATAGAAAGACAGATGAATATATAAACTAAATAAATAAATAAACATAAATAAATAAATAAATAAATAAAGAGTATTAATTCCTTTAAAAAAACCTGGTAACACTTTACAATAAGGTTCATTATTTAACATTAGTTAACAACATTAGTAAACATGAACTAAGAATGAACAATACTTCTACAGCATTTATTAATCTTAGTTAATGTTAATTTCAGCATTTACTAATGCATTATTAAAATCTAAAGTTGTGTTTGTTAACATTAGTTAATGCACTGTGAACTAACATGAATAAACAATGAACAACTGTATTTTCATTAACTAACATTAACAAAGATTAATAAATAGTGTAATAAATGCATTGCTCATTGTTTGTTCATGTTAGTTAATACATTAACTAATGTTAACAAATGACACCTAAAGTGTTACCAAAAACCTATATAGACTGTATAAGTAATTTTTTAAAAATGTATTTATTTATCTATCTATCTATCTGCTTCTGTGATTGCAAGTTGTGACTTTAATCAGTTTCATGCATCTAAATAAAAAGTATTAATTTTGTAAACATACTCAGTCAAAATAAATGAAAAATGAATTTAAAAAAGTTTGTTGCATTATGACACTACAATACCATTCAAAAGTTTGCTGTCAGTAAGTTTTTTTTTGTAGTTTTTTTTTTAATGAAATTAATACTTGTTTATTTAGACAAATTAAATGGATTAAAAGTTTCAGTAAAGACTTTGATTATTTAAAAAAAAAAAAAAAACTATTGCAAATAAGTGCAGTTCTTTTAAACCTCATATATATATAAAAACTATTTTTACTGTATTTTTGATCAAATAAATGAAGTCCAATAAAACGGCTCAATAAAAAGTCCAATTGCATGTTTTCTCTGGAAGTAAAAATGTAGGTGTAAGAAACAGAATTAAATAGAACAGAATTAAATACAATTAATATAATTAAAGTAGATGTTACCTAAGAAGCTGAACTATGTTCTCAGGATTTAGATGTACTGGGGGCAGGCCATCCAGCCCGATCTCACGGCAATTCGTACATATTTTAGGAGGTGGCTAATTCGTACGAATTCGTACGACCTCACTCGTACAAATTCATACGATTTTTGCTAAGTCGTACGTATTTTACGAGTTGCCAATTCGTATGAATTTTATGCGAATGACCTACACCTAACCCCGCCCCTAAACCTACCCGTCACTGGGGTTTAGACAAATCGTACTAAATCGTACGAGTGAGGTCGTACGAATTCGTACGAATTAGCCACCTCGTAAAATACGTACGAATTGCCGTGAGATAGCGTTGGGCCATCACATGTCAGAAGTTTTATTAAATGTTATAAATTTACAATTTATTGCCTGGCCAAGCACTTTAGTTTGTTATCTTTTCACTTTTGCTGTTTCATGAATGTAATCGTGCCACTGAATTTCTGCAGTTGAATTTTTCTTTGTGCTATTGTGGCAATATGCACCGCAGTTGGCCAAAGCCAATTTTATTTTCTCAATTTACTTTAGTAAACCT
The DNA here is from genome assembly GCA_021397915.2 of Tor tambroides. Lineage (NCBI taxonomy): Eukaryota > Metazoa > Chordata > Actinopteri > Cypriniformes > Cyprinidae > Tor > Tor tambroides. The sequence continues at coordinate 10,456 of JAFVLL020021863.1, forward strand.
TGCAACAACAAGCCTTGATGTCCCCTATATATGGCGCTGATCGGTGGCGTTCAGATCGCACGAGTCAATTACAAACCTTAAAGCCCTGCTGCTCCGCATACAAAGTGTTTGATTGATAAATAATCGGCTTCTCAAGAAATCCACTTAGACGCAATCCCTCCTTCATCTCTCATGAGATAAGGACAAAGAGTCATCTTCTTTGGGGGGGGGTACGCATGTTCCCTACACACAAACAAATAGAAATAGCAAACGAAGGGGGACAGACTTGCCTTTTCCAGGTGTAGCCGCAGGGTGGGGTGAAGGGTGGGGAGTCACTTTACCCACCACTCTGTTCGTGAGGGGGCAGGACTCACAGGGAGGAGGAGGTTTATCAGATGGTTGTGTGCCTTTGGGTCTCTATTGAATCTGACGTTCTGCTCTGCGCTCTCAGATGAGAAACGACTCCCACCAAAATCGCAACTTTTTTTGTTGCATCACAAGCCCAAAAATCGTCGGATAAACTTGAAAATCTTTTAAGAGGTTTTGTGCTGTTTTCGCAAAGTTTATTTCTTGTGCTTGCGTGCCACTGAGGCTGGAAGTTTTCCCTGGACTGAAGTCAGGATGTCAGATATCTCAGTAAATGACCATCTGGAGGGGATATTGTCTGATTTTGAGGGTAAGTGCGCGCGTTCATTCATTTTAATAAGTGATTTTTTTTTTATTTTTTGGAGCTATGAGAAACTTTGCAAGCATAATTATTTACAGATTAAGTGTTTAAAAACTTGAAAAAGTAAAACTTTTCGCCATGTGTATGTAGAATAATAAAAATGCAAATATATGTACATCGATAAATTAATAATAATTAGGATGTAGGTTTTTTTTTTTTTTTTTTTAAATCTCTTTTATACGGTGGCCGAGAGAGCTCAACGCGCTGCAACTTCAGAAAACACATGCAAATAGAAAAAAAACCAGCAAAATAAGAAAACATCGTCATCATTTTGACAGCACGTAGCATTGCAATCCTCTGCTTTTTTATGCAAAATTAAGAGCGCGCTGCAAATCATCACAACACATGCATATTAAGAAACAGCGCTGCAAATCCTCACAACACATGCAAATTAAGAAGCGGCGCTGCAAATCCTCACAACACATGCAAATTAAAGCGGCTGCATGGACCACAACGGAAATGTTTCAAGGGGACCCAAAAAAGTGATGGACTGGGATTTGGTTATTGTGCAGTGGCTATTGGACAGTGGAGCTGTTGGTGAACTGAAAGGATGTTTTTTGTTATTTGTTTATTTTAACATCCTGATTGCATGATTTCTTTGTCTTTTGGATATTATTATATTAATAATGACGAATTACATTCGGCGTTATATAAATTTAATATCTAACTTAATTTAATATCCTCGCTAAATATAATTTCAAGGTTAATGAAAATAAATTCGCAATGCTTCATTAATTGTTAAAACCAGAGTCAAAATAAATTGCAGACTGACAGTAAGAATAATATTTTAAAATAAACAAACAAAAAACTCACCTTTCAGTTCTGCCAAGAGCTCCACTGACCAATAGCCACTGCACAATAGCAAATCCCAGCCGGTCCGTCACTTTTTGGGTCCCGATGAAACATTTCCGTTGTGTTGGCCGCATTTCTTAATTTGCATGTGTGTGAGATTTGCAAGCGTGTTTGCATGTGTTGTGAAATTTGCAAGCGCATTTCTTAATTTGCATGTGTGTTGTGAAAGGATTTTTAGCGCGATTTCTAATTGCATGTGTTGTGATGATTTGCAGCGTGTTTCTTAATTTGCATGTGTTGTGAGGATTTGCAGCGCGTGTGCTGTCAAAATGATGAAGATGTTTTCTTAATTTGCTGGTGTTTTTTCTATTTGCATGTGTTTTCTGAAGTTGCCGCGCATTGAGCTCTCTCGGCCACCGTACTTTTAGTCTATTTTGGCATGCAATTTTTGATTATGGACGTCTATGGAAGTTTGTTTGATGCGTTATTGTAATGTACTTTGTGAAGACTTGTAAAGTGCAGACATCCATTGTCCATACAGACCCTAAGCACATGGATGACTAGAGGCAAGACTGATTTGACTGGGTTGGTTAGTCAGTGTTAGGTCATAGGGCATGTTTAAGTGTATAATTCATGTATGCAAAATCTATTTTCATAAAACAACATGGCCTAAGTGTACTTTTGGTATTACTACGAAAGGAGATGTAGCTTTAAAACTTAAATTTGCTAGTGCAAACATGCCTCTAGTGTACAGTATATAGGCTACTATCTATCTATCTATCTATCTGTTCTGAAGAACTTCCAAAAGTTGTACAAAGTTAATGTAGTGAAAGTTCCACTGGTGTGCTGCTGTAATTATCTTAGCATGCTCCCAAACCTTTGTTTCTTTACACTGCAGAGTGTCAAGAACCATCTTCACAACCCTCACTACAGCCGTGTCCACTATTGAATCTGACACACATTTCTGAGGAAGAGAGGCACCCTTTCCAATAGATCCGTCATGGACGGACACAGCGGGGACTGGAGAACAATAGTTTCTCTCAGTGTTTAGACAGGTGCTGATGTGAAGAGGAAAAACAAATTAGTTCAAGCACTCAGAATAAAGCACCATCTATTATTATATTTGCGTGCTACGTGGAAACAGTTGTCAGCTAAATACTGTCTGAGGAAGCGCTTTTACTACCTTGGTAATGTTGTGGAGTGGTTTGTCTGGTAGATGCTTCAGCAAAAACTCATTCTTAAGAAGACTGTGGCAATTACACATGATGACAGGGAAGATTGAGGTGTCTTTTGCTAAGCAGTAAACAAACATGTTTACTGGGTGTGTTCCTTCTAGAGCTGAAACAGCACTAGAGTGCTCAACATTTTGCCAATGCGTTAAAGAAAATCACTTGACGTGCCTTGATTTCTGTCAGTTACAGCTAACTTTTATTAAGCTCTTAAAAAGTATTATGAATGAGTCAAGGCGAAATTGGATTTAACTAGAAGATGGGATCATCGCCGTCCATGTCACTTTGAGTATATATGTGTTGAAAGACGTAGTGTTCTTAGTGTTGGCCACTACAGTTTTCTCCGATTCATACCCAGGCCATGTGATTCCTAGTAGAAGATGCCACAAGAGAGACATTAAATTCTTTCAGCTTCGCCTCAAACCAGCCAATAAGGTCATTTCTGAACAAGAGATCAGTGTGCCTCCATGTGCTTGAGTGAAGATAGACAGAACCGCTGTTCATTCTGAGGAAAACGCCTCTTGGAATGTTGTGGGACATATAGTGAGATCCTTGGTTCTTTTATATGGCCGTTTGTGGTGGAGTGACTGTGAGAAGCAGTCATCCATGTCTTATCAGTAGAAGTTTAATTATAGGCATGAACTTTTGTGATGCACGGAGATGGCTGTTCAGCAGGTGACGACAGATACATTTCCTGTAAATGTGAATGTGTGGAAATGAGGGAAATGCAAAATATGTCCAAAAGAACCAGCTTCAACCTTCCTGTTGTGGAATTTGAGACTGGCCCATTAGAGACGGCATATGGTATATCTTGAGGCTACATTTTTGATCAAGCAGATCCAGGCTCTATATGTTCTTGATTCGTGGTACTGATTCACTAAAGTCTACATTAAAACAATGGATGATGGTTTTCATTGCTTTTTCAGCCTATACAGTGCATTCCTCACAGCATTATGGGAGTCATAGAATAAAGATTGAGGAGATATAGGGCCCCTGGTAAAGTCTTGTGGGATAAGGGAGGCTAAGCTTGAAGGTCTGTATGAAATATCTATGTACTGTGTCTATGTTTGTGTGTATGAACACCACTGGGAAGAAAAAATTTAGACTGCCAAGTTAAGTTATGAATTTTTGTTACTCAACATTACACACAAATTGACCTTGAACTTTAGAAACTTTAGACCTTGAACTCTAGAAATGGGCCTTTTAAGGAAAGACTCATCACTTGAGCATCTGATGTCATTCAGAGATTTTATCTGGGTTTTTTTTCTGTTTCAGCAGATAATGTTTCACAAAATAGTTGCCCAATTTGTGGTTGTTCAAACTCACACTATTTAGTGTCGTAACATGTGTTACCCAGTTTTTAGACAAAATATGTGGGTAAATAATGCATACTTTATTTTATACTAGTTTAATTTTAGTTTTGTTTTGTTTATTTATTTTGTATTTATTTTATCTTTAATATACAGAATTCATAGTGTGAATATAGCCTATTTTGTAAGGTATTTTTTTTTTGTATTGTTATTGTACTTTTTTAAAATGTATTTTTATTTATTTATTTTCAATTTTTGTTTATTTATTTATTTTTCTTGTAGATAGTAGCCCAGCTTTCTGATGTTGCATTTTGTTATGTCAATCACAGATATTTAATTTATGGTTGAGCTAGATTGGGGGCAATTATAGTAACTTGCCTCTTTTTCCTTGGCTCTATCTCAAATATTCATACCTTCCAAATCTGCCATGTGGCAGTCTCACAAAGCACTAATTATAACTTCATCTTTCTAAAGTATTGGGGTATAATTGTAGTTTATAGATGGAGGCAAGGGAAGGTTAGTATTTAATAGTAAGTTTATGGATTATTTCTATCTCATCTCAGCCTCAGTTCGATTATCATTCCTAAAAACAGGTCCACCTGAAACTAAGTGTCGTGATGGTCTAGCTTTATTCAACCTTTGTTTACCCTTTGATCAGTATTTACAAAAAGTAGGTTCTAAAATGTTTCTCTAAGATCAGATTCTACAGAAAGTTGCCAAGTTACATTTAGAAAAACACAGGAATCCTGGAGAACACAAAGTGGCTCAGGCATGTTTCTGTGTAATTGCCTGACAGTTGATACCACATACTGAGTATATGTGAACTGAAGCCCATCAAATGCCATTATCAGCCATGAGTTGCTTTTTTTTCACGCTTGTTTTAATCTTCATTCCCATTTGGAACATTAGATGCCAAATCTGAAATGGTAATGAAAGCACACTGGTGTTGAATAGCGCATGCAGTTATACTGGATCACGATGACAGAGGAGCTAAATTCGACTCAAAAGGCTAAAAAGGTGTAATAGAGAGTATCTGTAATTGTGTGAAAGTTTTTCAGTGCCCCCGGGGGGTGTGAATGCAGCGCCCTATTCGCATCGCTGCAATGCTGAAAATGGCAGCTCGGAATTCAGTTTCCAGATGTGCCTTAGCAGAGGTGGTCCAAGCAACGTCTGAGATATGTGCTTAGGGTGGTGTTTCAAGGGGTCGTCTGGGAATACCTGTGAGGAATGCGATGGTGGGGGATGGAAAACCACAACAGGCCCAAACTTGCCCCCCCCCCCCCATTCGCCTGGCCAACGATTCACTCTCCCTATAGATGCATCTCTAAAACTTTCCCTCTCAGGACTGTCAGATGAGGAGAGGAGCTACATTTACACTGGAAATGTTGCTGATTTTGAGCATATGATCTGTATGTGTTTAACAGAATGTCATGGATAGGTAATCCGTCAGTGATTGAATGGCATCCCCTTGACCTCCCCCAACTGTCTCTTTGACGACCCCCTCTGCAATCATCCCCAGTCCTTTCTCTGTTTGCCTTGCAGCCCCTCATCATAAACCTTAGGTCCAAAGTAACATAGCAGCAAGTGTAGTAAAACCATGAACTCCATGATCCTGAATCTATGTGAACGTACAGAGAAAAATGTATCTTTTATTCTTCTGCATGTGACTCTCTTTAGAACGGGTCACAAATATATTGACTGCGCAAGGTATTTAGGTTATTTGTGGCTGGAAACATTTAAAAGGGGATCGTTCACCCAAAAATGAAAGTTCTGTCATCATTTATTCAGCCTTGTCATTCCAAACCTGACATTTCTTCTGTAGAAAATGATCAAAATGTCTCAGTGTTTCACTGTCTGTCAGTGGGGTGCAATGATGTTTTGAACCTTATTGACTTTTATTCTATGGACAAAAACTGTTGAACTGTTCTTTTGTGTTTCACACAGGAAAGAAATACAAGTTTGGAACGATAATGTTAATTTTTGTTTTGAACTATTTAGTTTGATCTATTTCAGAAACCAATGGGAATTTGTGTTTATGTAGGCCATGAATGCATCAACTTTTTCTCCAAGGGTCAAACAGTACCAAGCTGCATTGAACCTGGTTATTAACAGGAAATTACAAAAGAACCCAAAATGTCCTTAATGAAAGAATGTCAACAAAGTATTTGACAGGAAGCATATAATCATCATGAGGCGTTGACATCTATCCCATTTCCCAAAGAACCAAAACACGCTGCAAACAGTCTCGAGTCTCAGTCGTGAGGAAAAAGAGAGCAGGGCGAAGAAGGAGCTTCTCAGGTTCCTCTCTTTTATCAGATCGTGCAGGCATTGTGCTGCTCCATGTGTTAACAGAGAGGATTAAACTGCAGCAAAGCTGTGAGAAAGAATATTGAACAGCACAGAGATGGTGCGCTCGGCTGCCAGCGTAATTATTTCCTGAGCGTTTGACAGGGTGCCAGTAATTACCTGATACCGGCCTCTTTTTATCTCAGTCAAAGGGGAGTACAAGTTTACACTTGCATGTGCTGCACCGTAAAAAAAGCTGTTAGACTTTGCCACTTGGTTTGCTGTCCCTCCCTCGCTTGCTTCGTGTCTTTTCTTTTGCTTTCCGAAACTGTAGTCAGCTAAAGTGGTGCGTATTTCTTTGCCAAAGTGCACTTCTCCATCACTTTGAGTGCCATTGTGAGAGTACACACGGCAGCTTTAACCTGTCCTCCACTGAATCAAACGGCACCCTAATGGTGTTCTTCTCATATTAAATGCCTTCTGGGGCACTGAAGAGAATGACATTGCTTGTAGTGCAATGCACGGACAGCCATGCTGCTGGAATTCGATTAGGCCTAAACTTTCACAGCTGTGCAGATGATGTTGGGCGAGCTGAAACAAAGGGTCTGTGGTCTCCTCACTGTAAAAGAAGGGGCTGTTCCTGCATGAAATGTGATTTCATTTAGTGCCTGTAGTCTTCGTGACTCTAATTGGTAGCATACCCTATGGGAAGACAGTCGGCTCTGGCTCCAGCCCTGCCCCCTGCCGGGCGAAGATAAAATCAGGGCTGCTGGGCGAGATGCAATGATAACTTCACACTGATATCTGCTTGTTTACACAAGGCAGCACCTGAAGAGGGTTGAAAACCTCTGACGTTCTGTCATGGTGCCTGGGTGTGTGATATGCCAAAGATGGCACGTGAGCCGTGGTAGTCTGCAACTGCAAGCACCTTATGGCATCACACCCTAGACAGATCCAATTGTCATCACATAACGTAGTGGTGTCTATGTGAAATGCTCAAGCTGCCACTTCTAATTGGGTCTGCCACAGAACTGTTAGGACATCTGTACTGTTCGCCACTGGAATTCTCAGTCACGGTGAAGGGCTGTTGTAATCCAAGCCTTCAGCCCCTGACACTGTGTCTTTGAATCGGTCCTTTGTGCTGGAGGAAAAGCCACTGCCTCTCACAAAGGGAAAAGGTCGGAAAGCACTGTTTGCCTTCGGCTTTGTGTTGCTGCTTCTGAGAATGAGGGGATTATATAGTGTCACCACAATTTACATGCTCCAGGTGTAGATTTACCGTTCTGCCCCACGAGAGACTGTTTCTACTATCTTATTGTACATTTCCTTAGCACATGTTTTTAACTGACAGCAAAAGTCATTATGCTTTTAAAGTTGATGTAGGGGTGACATGGACAATTTTTACTTTTCAGTCTGTGTGGATTTTGATGCAGCTGGGATTTTAAATTCTCTGCTTTCATAATTTATAATCAGTGTGCTTTGTCTTGTTTTCTGGTAAAAAAAAATAAATCTACATATAATTTAAAGAAAAACATTTACATAAGGAGCAAAAATAATGCAAATGTATTTTCAAAGATCACGTCTCGAATTTATGACGGCGTTTTAGTGCCTTGTTAAAAAATAAAAAAAATCTAAGATTACGAGATTAAAGTCTTAATATTTCGAGAATAAAGTCGAAATTACGAGAATAAAGTTAAAATGTTTCGAGAATAAAGTCGAAAATTTTCGAGAATAAAGTCGAAATATTACGAGAATAAAGTCTAAATGTTTCGAGAATAAAGTCGAAATGTTTCGAGAATAAAGTCGAAATTACAAGAATAAAGTCAAAATGTTTCGAGAATAAAGTCGAAAAGTTTCGAGAATAAAGTCGAAATGTTTCGAGAATAAAGTCGAAATTACGAGAATAAAGTGGAAATATTATGAGAATAAAGTGGAAATATTACGAGAATAAAGTCTTGAGATAGGCTATTCTAGCCTTTTGCGCATGCAAATGCCACGGATTGGAAGCACCGGGATATTCCAAAGTCTCAGCTTTCCAAATATGTAAGTTTTATAGCGAAATACAAACAATATGTAGGCTATATTGCAATAATGTGTTTGTCAAGCGGCATGTGTCAATCATCTTTCCGATTACAATAACGAACCACGAGACATTATTTTCATTATAGGCTAAACTGTTGTTTTTTTTTCATGCCTTATGATGTTCCTTCACTTTTATGTCTTGCTATAAACATGAAATAAAGAGCAAAAACACATTTATAATTTGTATTTCGTTATAAAACTGGCAGAATTTGAAAGCTGAGCTGTGTGTAAAAGCAACAAAGAACAAAATTGTTGCGATTACTGGTTGGCTGGCGCGCTACAAATAATGAATGGAAGATGTTAAATATTATGTCCTCATTTACAGTATTATACCATGAATAAAACAGTTTGCGAATAGTCACTTAACATTTACAGCAGAAAAGACAACAATATAACTTATGTTAACAAATTTGAGTCCACTTCAACCTTTAGAACGTTTTATTGCTGTTTAATTAAACAGGCTATGTGAACTGATTCACATAATTACAGCGATCTGTAACACCACATTAAAGAGCTTGAAAATTACATTATTGTAAGACACATAATTTAATGAATTGATTCACATAAATGCAACTGATCTGTCATGCCACATTAAATAGCTTGAAAATCACATGATTGTAAGACACATAATTTGTGTTGTGCAAAAACTGATTTTAGCTGGGCTTTGTTTATATTAAAAGCACAAAGCTCGAAGCTATTGCTACTGGGTGGCTGGCGCACTACAAATAACAAATGCAATGGAAGACATGAAATATTATTTCCAAGCATACTGTGACTGTCCCCGTGAGTATGACACATGGTATGATTTCTGCTAATAATCCCACGTATATTTGTAGTGTATTAAAAAAGGGTTAAATAAGAGAACTACAGCACCCCCCAAAGGAATGTCGATTGAGTGTGTGAGCTGATGTTAAGATAAACAGTTGTTCCTGTTCAGTCCGTTAATAAATATCATATTCTTGATATTAAGCTGTTTCCGCGAGTCCTTAAAATTGACTCCTCCGCATTCCAGTAAGATGTTGCGGCCGCTTGGACGCAACAATATTCAAATCAATTCCGGTGGCCTGGCCACTTTTCCTGGTGCTCTCAATGCGGGCCATTTGCATGCGCAATATAGGCTATACTCTGAAAATATTATAACTTTAATTTCTATGATTTAAATTCTCGAAACATTTCGACTTCATTCTCGAAACATTTTGACTTTATTCTCATAATATTTCGACTTTATTCTCGTAGCATTTCGACTTCATTCTCGAAACATTTCGACTTTATTCTCGAAACATTTAGACTTTATTCTCGTAGTATTTCGACTTTATTCTCGAAACATTTAGACTTTATTCTCGTAATATTTCGACTTTATTCTCATAATTTTGACTTTATTCTCGAAATATTATGACTTTAATCTCGTAATCTTAGATTTTCTTTTATTTTTAAAGTGGCACTAAAACGCCGTCGTACGAATTAACTATATAATGCTTTTGTTTGTTTGTTAATTTATCTAGTCCCAGTATATACATAATTATCTCAATACTGCTGAATTATCAACTCTTTTGTATGGAAGATCATTAACTGATGTTTGTACTATGTGCAAATATTTTAATCTACCTTAGTCCTAATCTCTTAAAGACTTACAAAACATAACCTGGGTGATTGAATAAAGCATATCTGTTCACAGTTGTTATATCACCCTCAAAGCAAGATTGCTCAGACACCATTGTAATTATGGCTTGGCCCTTCAAAATCTGTCTGACAGGCTTCCATTCAGAGAGGGCTCCAGGCTGCCCTCACAATGAAGTGTATCCTTTTAAGGTTTTAGTGCCTCTCTAAATCAAGAACAGGAAATGACTGTCTTAGCTGATGTATGATTTCTATCATGAAAGAAGTCTAAATCTTTGATGTATTATCAGTATTATCACCAATTTAGAAATGTATTACCTGAAAAATTATAGCCTAGTGTTTCTGGAACTGAAATTTGCCCTTTGGTTATTAAGTACAATTTAACTGACCTCATTTTAGGGTATGTCTTTTATTATTCATTAAGCCTTCAAGAGCGTCTTCTGATATTGAAAATTAATCAAGTTTGTGTCTTCTTTCTTTATACAGCTCTGAAGAGGTCCTTTGATATTGATGATGTGAACGAGATTCCCACATTCTCCCCTACGTCTTCTGTTACATCTCCCATCAGCCCGAGTGGTATCCTCAACAAGACAAATGATGTGAGGAGTCCAGGGAACCAAGTGTCTCCTCCTTATCGCTCCAGGATTAGTATCAGCTGCAGTCCTGCCCAGAGCCCCGTTATGAGAAATAGGATGGTTTCCAGTCTCTCCTTCAACCGAGGCACAATGGGAAAGCCCATTATCAATGCCAATACTGGGATCAACCGAGCTGCCTCTTTTCAAAACAAATTCAACCCCAATGGGTTCACTTCGTCTTCCGGGCCAGGAAGTGACAACGACAGTCTCCATAGCTCCTCTTCCAGTCTGGAGTACCAGGCCTCTTCAAAACTCTGCTCCTACACAAGCCCTCCCCAGAGTCCTGTCGGTGTTGGGGAATTCAAAGCCCAACGTTTAGGCAGCCCTGCCCTGAAGAAGTTCTCCTCACATGGAAACATGTTCCATTCAGAGCTGGAGGGTCCTCTGGTCATCCCAACTGAACCCATGGGTATTAGCCATGGGTCCATGCCTTCTTTGGACCTCCAGATGGAGACTGCAGGAATGAGACGAGTGATTTCACCTGGATCGCGATTCACCAATACAGGTCCGCAGTGGAGTCCCCATAACAACCAGAACAGCATTACCTTTGCAAGAGACTCCTCTATCAACAGCCAGTCACCTAGACCTAAAGATCCAGTTCGCCTCAACAAGTTCCCTCTTGACCTTGACAACTTGGTTTTCCAGTCTCAAACGGAATCCTCGGGAGCACCTAAACCACCTCCAAGATTCCACACGCTATCCAACAGTCCCACTGTCTCAGCAAGTCCCTCTGCATCCATCAGCAGCCTGGAAAGCACCGACCTACCCATGGCCCACAACAACAACAACAACAACATCATTGAAAAGAAAGAGCCCATCACTCCTCCTGGATCTATCCCAGTACCCAACATCAGCGAATCTCCAGTGCCTATGTCTCCTCCCCAGACTCCACAGTTCAACGTGGTCTCTAAGCCCCAAGTGTTCCAGGTGGCCCCTGCCTCACCTTCCCTGTCAGGACAGATGGAGATCAGCAATGATATCGATCAGGATGATATCCATGCCAAAGAGAGCGTGGGTTCCATATTACAGCGGATTGCCTCTTTCTCCAAAGTGGAGACTAAGGTGCCAGTGTCTGAGCCAAGTCTGGTCATCCCCCTGAGTAATGGCATCAAAAAAGACTCACCAGCAATACAACGTAAGGAGCTCAAGAGATCAGAAGGTAAGATGTAGTGTCCTTAATATTCCAGTTTCAGAGACTTAATAGCTAATAACTTGGGTTATTAAAGTTAACCAGAAGAACTGGGTCAATGCCACCGGTGGTTACGCCTCATGTCGGAAAAAGACTTTCTATTGAGCGTGCACTTAAAATGGGAGGTATGCCCTTTGCAATGAATACAATTAGTTGAGTAAACAGAACTGTGTGGGTCTAAAGGCAGCACTTTATTTGAAGTGCTGCTGTCATCACAGCTGTTTTTCTGCACCTTACTGACGTACTGTAGAAAAAAGTGTGATGGGAGAGAAAAAAAAAGACACAAAAAAGAGGAATTCCTGGCATATCAACAAATAGCTGAGTGCAAACAGTGATAACAGTTCAGGGGAGCCTGTCATCACTGCCTACCCAGTAAAGTGATCCCTGGCAGACATAGCTAAGTCGAACGCTGCCGGAGGCAACAGAATCAGCCCCTTATACAGTTAAATTTCTCAGGTGTGTCAATCTCTGCTACCATGATCTCACCCAATCCAGAGACGCCTAACTTGCTTACCATTGGGATTAGCGCAATCCAGACAGGGTTTGGACTCTTGGCAACATAATTATGTTCTTATGTATGGCTTTACATAGCAATTGACTATAATGAATTCAGAACTGAAGCTTAGTGATATCATAGGCATCAGGGTGGAAAGTTCATAGTCAGCATCATGGTCATCAAGTATTGTCACGCTCTGGAGTCAAATATCTTTTGAGTCAGGACATTAATCTTTGAACTACATTTACTTTTACATTTATTCATTTAGCAGATCCAACGTGACTTCATCATAAGGGTGACACTAAGCTCTACCCTCGTTGGTTGCTGGGGCTAACTAAAATTTACAGAACATCCCATAGAAATAAACTATAAATTTCCATGAACAGCATGGTTTCCAGTAAAATGTACTTGTACAGTAGAATAAATTAATTGGCATTAATTAATTGATTTGGAAATCAATTTAATCAGCCTTTGTTTTTGATTTTTCTAAAAACTGTTTTTTGCAATAACATGATTGAAAATGGTAAAGACTGTTGATCATAATTGCTCCAAATGCTTCTTACAGTCAGTTGAAAAACAAAGCCACATTTGAAAGCAATTACACTCGATAACTGGTACATTTTGTTATTTTTGCAACACTACAACTAGACCCCACATCAACTATTTACCGTGTTTTTGGATACTTTTAATAAAACTGGAAATTGGCAAACACACAGCTCTTCCATGTACTTCCATTAGAAAAGAATAAAACGTGACTGAATTGGAAATAGCATACTACCATATCGTTCTTACTATTTCTATATATTTGCATGGCAAAAACAGTAAGAGTAGTATGCACTCCAGCTTCAGCATTTGTCTTTTTGAAAAACGTGTATTTGAGACACTGAAACAACAGAAAGAGATAAGACTGTTGAAAGAAACAATATGAGCAAACAGAAAACGTAATAGTCCTAAATCTTGAATCAATAATAGTAATGATGAGGATGGGGTTAGGTTTCTATAAATGTTGGTTGCTAACATTAATGACATAATTATGGTGTGCTACACCTCTGTGGAACTATGGTAAAACCCTAAAATGGTGACATGTGTGCATGTTGGATCCACATAAATGGCAATATGTTTGATATTACAGTGGTGTACCACAAACCGTAATGAATTTTGACGTATTTCAAACAAAAATACATGTTGGGAAAGCTGTGGGTTTGATTTTGTCTGACCAGAAATGAGTTGTGGAATTTTCAGCTCCACATGTTGTATATTTGCCTCATTCTGTTGTGTTTTTCCCTCCGTCTTCACTTCCTGGGGTCATGTTGCAGAGGGGAGAGGGGTGCATTTCCTGACCTGAGAAAACAGAGAGCGTTGAACTGGAGGGAATCAGTGGGCGCCTAAAACTATGTTTGGACACGTATATCCCTCTCGTATAACTGTCTAGCAGTGTTGGTTGTGCGTCTCACGAGTAAGCTAACATCAGGGTGGGCGTCTTGACATCTGTGTTGATCCCAGGCAGCCAACCCCCACGCTGAAACTTCTCTGAAACATAAACACGACTTCATTTACACAGTGATTTATAATTTCCAGTGTTAGGATGCGTGGCAAAATAGGTGTCGCCCCCAGGCTTGTACCTCAGGCTGAGCTGTGTTGTTTGCTGTTTGTCAGATGGTTGAGCTGTAAAGGCTGCGCTGATGGGTTCGGATGAAACCGACTTCTCAGTAGTTGCATCAGTGGAAGTCTGGGATGTGGGTGCTGTTTATGTCATGCTATCTGCTTCAGGCAGTGTTTTCAGTGGTTCTGTGGTGTCTTGTTTTCTTTTCGTTTTTTCCCTCAAAATATCTGGGCGCAGTGCATACGGATGTAGCCCTTTCACAAAGCCAATGGGAAATGCCCGCCCATGTTTTCATCATGTTCCATGTGCATTATGACTTGTTTTATTTTTTGAAATGGGAGTATATTTAGGCCTTACGTCATCCACCCATCATTGAGCTATATGTAGACCCTTTGCACAGTTTCCTGTGATAACAAGGGAAAAGATCATTCACTGTTCAGGCCAAACACACGACACGCTCCCAGCTGTGTTTATAGCTGTCCTGGGACAACAGAGCTTCCCAGTTCATTTATGCTGTCAGCAAAAACTCTAATGGCAAACCTGTAAGCTATCACATAAGATTATCATTATAATTTCAAGTACATTTTAAGATTTTTAAGGCATTTACTAATTGTGCATACTATAAAAGTATGTACTAACCTACATTTGAGAAAGAACTTGGTTCTTAACCATTATAAAATAAAGTATGCTCTGTTTGCCACGGTATATGGTGATGCATATACTATATATGCACATAGATGTACATAGAAAAAGGTTTTGGTGAAAAACACACAATTATTTTTTTTTTGTTCTATTATTAGCTTAATAATAATAAATTAAAGGTCACACTTTAAAGTCCAATTCTCACTATGAGCAAAGCGTTAACTACGACTTTTGCCTCAATAAACTCCCACTTTACTGCTTGTTGGTAGTTAGTAAGGTAGTTGTTAAGTTTAGGTATTGGGTAGGATCAGGGATGTAAAAAATGGTCCTGCAGGATACGTGCTTCATACTAATAAACAGCCAATATGTTAATATGCTAATAAGCAACTAGTTAATATTGAGAATTGGTCCCTATACTAAAGTGTTACCAAATTAAATTCAAAGCTTAAAACCAGATAATCATTGTGTAGGCAAAAATTACCCCAGTAACACCAATTAGCGGTTTAGTCTGTTTGAACATTGTGGATGTCATAGTGGTGAAAAAATGATGAAAGTCTATGAATACTATCCTAATATAGATACTACAGTATTACGGGACAGCAAAGGAGGGGGTTTAGGTACTTGTATGCCATTCCAAATTCATTTTTCAATCCTGTTTTTTGTCCGTGATACAGATACAGATGCTCTAGAATAATTTCTTAATAATTGTTTAAAGGTGTGTTATTTTTGCATCACTAGCATCACCAAACAGAATTGCAAAAATAATGACTTTAACGAACATTCATCTCATCTTCCATAGGCCATCTAAACAGATAGACCCGTCCCAAACTCGCATCATTGGTTGAGCCGGTGTTACTATGCTGTATGGTTGGAATTCACAAAAAGAGTAGTGTTTTGATAGCACAGCACCAAAAAGAACTGCAAAAAATAATGATTGGTTTTAATGAATGTTCCTCGCATCTTCTATTGGCTAACCAAAAAGATAGCCCTGCACCCAAACTCACATCATTGGTTGAGCCAGTGTTGCTATGCTGGGCTGGTCGGAATTCTCAAACAAACAGGGCAATGTTTTAGCAGCACAGAGAAGCAGTTTTTACACTTTTTTTGTGTTTAAAAAAAGGGTGAGAGGGGGGTCTTTCGTTTTTTTTCAAGGGCTTTTTTGTAGTAGGCAACTTATGACTGAAAACCATTTTACAAGTTGTACAGTTCTTGATGAGGCAGATTGACTCATGTTCTATGCTTCTTGTTTCTCACATTTATTGAAGGCTAATACTGGTGTAGACATATAAAGTAAGTCTTGTAAAATCAGTCATCGTGTTACAACTGGCTGTAAAAAATGAAAAATGTTCTGCTAATGTATGTTAGCTGCTTAAATGATTGTTTTGCTATCACTCCCTTCTGCTCCAAGATGTTTTTCTAGTAAAAAAAAACATGACAACAAAAACAGCCAAAGGGTCTTCTTCCACTCTCATCCTCTAACATAGAGAGAGAGAGAGTGAAATCATCTTTGAAGCTGCTCATAAATACAGCAAGACCTCCAGAACAGACGACAGTTTCTCTTCTGAAACCGCCTCAGCTACTTATGTGGTAAAATAAAGCATGTCTGGAGTCTGCTGATGAGTTGCGTTTCTTTTCATCACGATGACCTTAGAAGTTCCACACATATCCGGAGTGTAAAATTCCATTAACTTCGCTATTTCTTCATAACAGTCAAAGTGCTGGTTTCTGCATTTTTACAGTATTGAAATCCAGTCAAAATGAAAAAGATTTTTTGCCATATAAGTCTCTCTTCTTGCTTCCCCCATCTCCCAGGTCTTGGCTTCATGTCTCCACTTGTCTGATGAAGGCTGAAAGCTCTTTGCTCCCTTTTACAGCACAATTTATTCTGGATCTAATGACAATGATTTAGGGAATAAATTCTTCGCAAGCAGATGTTTAAGGCCACCCTCCCATTATCCCCTTCAGCTTAGGGAGAGAACAAGAGAGTGCTCTGCTTTGTAGAAAAAGTTGATTGCCTTTCTTTGAGTGTAACAGTTTGGTTATTTCATCAATTTCTGTGTTTCTAAATATACAGGCAGTTCAGAGGACAAAAGATAATTTTTTATGGTCAGTTTTTTTTTTAATCCAGAAAATTGTTTCTATATAGTGTTTTTCTTTTCTTTTTTTAAGCTGTTTATAGTTCATGTTTGGTGCCATTTCCAGTCATATCACAGCTTCTTTTGTATTGAGAAGGAAATGTGTTTCCTTAGCAGATAAGACAACATTAACAAGCAGCAGTATTCTTATCTTAGGCCCATAGAGGTGGGTCAGTAATGGGATCGACTTGCCTGTTACCAGGACATTTATCCACGTGTGAACCCGGTGCTCTCTTCTGAGAAAGATTTGGATATGTCTTCTCCCCATTTAGCATAATTTAGCTTGCTGTCGTCGATGATTTATTACCTGCACATGCTGTCTGAGGCATTGGAGAAGATGAGCAGTGTTTATGAGTTTGAGCCGCATTGTGTGTGTTGCCATTCCACAACAACCCAGTATTAAGTCTAGTGGAGCTTTTGCAAATTACCATAGCAACCTTCAGGTGCTCTGTAATGTTGATGTGTAAACGTATTGCCTGTGAGTAGAGTTAAACATGATAGCACTCATTTCCATGAGAGGAAAATATGCCCCTCTGGGTCACATTTGACCTCATCTAATCCTCCGAGGCTGCAATGTCAATGCTGATAACTGAAGGACAAGCTTTTAAATCTAGTGTTTGGCCTCACATTCATCAGCTACATTTAAAAAAAGGATAAAGACGAAGGAAAATCCTTATTTTAAGGAGAAATTGCTTTAGATATCAGGTCTTCCTATTCAAGGCATGAAGATTAAACTCAGGCGTTATCGACATTGTTTACAGAATAAGTCAGGAGTACCTGCATGGAATCTGCTGACAGAGAATTTCACACAAAGCTCCGCAGAATTCACATGCACATCATTCACAAAGTTCTACACACCCCCTGTCCCTTACGGGGGTGCTTATGAAATATTTGGGCTAATTTCATAATGCTTTGAGTTACCCTCATTTTGTGTGTGTGTGTGTGTATATATATATATATATATATATATTGTGACGAGTCGGCTGCCTCCCCCCTT
>JAFVLL020021865.1:0-65804 GCA_021397915.2 Tor tambroides
TCAGCTTGTCTAACTGACATTTCTTGCTGGATGAAGGACCATCACCTTCAACTCAACCTTGCCAAGACAGAACTGCTTGTGGTTCCATCAAACCCTTCGTTTCATCACAATTTCACCATCCAGTAAGGCACATAAACCATAACTCCTTCAAAAACAGCCAGAAACCTTGGAGTTATGATTGATGATCAGCTGACTTTCTCAGACCACATTACTAAAACTGCCCAGTCCTGCAGATTTGCTTTTTTCAACATCAAGAACATCAGGCCCTTTCTTTCAGAACATGCTTCACAACTCCTTGTTCAGGCTCTTGTTCTGTCCAGGCTGGACTATTGCAATGCTCTCTTGACAGGTCTTCCAGCCAGTTCTATCAAACCTTTACAATTAATCCAGGACATGGCAGCAAGATTAATTTTTAATGAGCCAAAAAGAATGCACGTCACACCTCTGTTTATAAGTTTGCACTGGCTACCAGTAGCTGCTCGCATAAAAGTCAAAGCATTAATGTTTGCCTACAAAATCACTGCTGGCTCTGCACCCCTTTACCTAAATTCATTACTTCAGACTTATGTACCCTCTAGAAGCTTGCATTCTGCAAGTGAACGTTGTTTTATTGTGCCATCCCAAAGAGGCACAAAATCACTTTAACGGACTTTTAAATTAAATGTTCCCTCCTGGTGAAATGACCTGCCCAACTCAATCCGAGCAGCTGAGTCCTTCAAGAATCGGCTAATAACACATCTCTTCCATCTTTATTTGACCCTCTAACTCTAGCACGCTCTATTCTAATTCTATTCTTTAAAAAAAAATACTAACACTAGCTTTTCTAATCTTTTTGTATTCTATTTGTTTTCTTTTTTTTATACAATTAACAAAAGCAAAAAATGCCTCTAACACTAGCTTACTCTATTCTTTTTCTATTCTATCTGTTTTCTTTTTATTATATAATTTAAAAAAAACCTTGTGTTAAAGCTAACTGAGACTTATAGCACTTGTAAGTCGATTTGGATAAAAGCATCTGCAAAATGACTAAATGTAATGTAAATGTTTTATAGCTATAGGCTATTAATGAAGACACGCCAAAAACTAACATGATTAATGCTATTGTTTTTTGTTTTTTTTAAGTTTGAAAAGAAAAGATTGCAATTCGTTCACTGATACTTTTCCCCTTTATTATTCCCATTTGAGTCCCTTAGTTTTGGTTGAGAAAAGCGATTCACTAAAATGAAATCCCAAGGAAAGTAGCCTAATTGGCTCTGAATTGCAGTATCCAAAAATTTTCCACTCACATATAATGGTTTTGCTTATAATTTGAATCCTCTGATTCATTTTATTTGAGCAGATTTCATCTGAATCGAGTTAAGTAGACATTCTGTGGCCCATAAAAGCATTTGGTTACTTATTTCAGTGGATTAGAAAACAAAATATAAAAGCAGTGGCATTAGTCTGAATATGTCTTAGTTTTGAACAGTACACCTATTGTTTTATGATTTACAACCACACGATCTTCTGTTTATGAAATGTTTTGAAAAAATGTGTTGCTTGTTATAAGAGCAACAGGTTCTGCACAAATGCTTTAAAGTTGCCATTTTCAGCCCATTTCCACTATTTAATGCTTCCCTCTTAACCCTCTTGTGACCCAGAGAGCCAATTACACTTTCATTGTGCTGTTTTCAATATGGCACCAGCTGGTCTCTCCACCGTGGACCTATGAGTTTTGTTAAAGTTTACCAGGCTGTGGCAGCTATACATGACCTGTGGCGCATCTCCATTCATTACCTTAATTAACCATCATTAGGCCTGCTATATGGGCCAATCTGTGATTCCCTCCTACACTTTCTCATGCAACATGTGACGCCCCCATCTGAGCGCGAATTTCAGCCAATGAGTGACCCATAATAAGGGGGATGGAGATGGTTTTGATGATATTCATTTGACGCTTCCCATTGAGTGTGTCTGCGAGCACAGTGCGAGCTTGAAAGGACCATATGCTCTCATTTTACGTGCATGTATGTGTGTGAGTGTATCTATCTAGGACACAGGTCCTACCGGGGTGAGGGGCAATGGCCCGCCTAATATAAGACCATTCTCACTTATCAAAAATCAGTGTGGGCAGACTGCTTTGAGGGGGAAGGGGACGATGGCCATCCCACCAAACTGTTGCACTCTGACCGCCCCCCCTCAAAGAGCGATGCATACATGACTTCCCCCATTATATCTTAAACAGTCATTACAGACGTACCTCAACAGTTGCAGCAGAAAGCACAACGCCTCCTCCTTGTCCCCCTCAGCCCTGAATAAATGACCTGATCTCTGTCTTTTTACTCACCAATAATGGGCTGAGTGGCAGTTTGCATACTGCACAGAGTTTCTAAAGTGCTGAGAGAGAGAAAAAAGGTTGTGTACATGTTCATCTGATGTACATGTTCTCCAGTCTTTTCAGGTAATTTATCTTCCAATAACTGTTTGTTTGAACTTCTCAATATATCATCAGAGTTTTGGAATTTGTGTAGTATAAACATGCAGTTTTTACAAAAAAAAAAAAAAAAAAAAAAAAAGTGGTCGGCAAAATAATTCTGTAAAAAACAACAGGAAACATTAACAAAAAATTTTTACATTTTAAAACTGAATAAACAAACAAACTAGTAAACCTGCAGCAGATCCATTGGCAAATTTGTTATTCCTTTAAAGAGAAATTAATAATTAACTATATTAAGGATTAAAGCTCATCACAAGCTGCAAGCTGAGGTGAAACATTTACACAAAACACCATGATAACACTTATGACACTAAAATAAAGCAATAAACATTAAAGAATTAAAACCCTAATGTACATAACTAATAACAAAACCTATTAAGAAACAATTATTTAAACAAAATACCATCAAATGTGAGCTGTCATGCATGCAGAGAACTTTTTCCAGTGTAAAATATAAGATGACTTGTTCATTTTCACTTCCATAAACTGTACATTTAACAGTATTTTACTGTAATATTACATAAAATGTAAGGTTACATCTATTACAGTTTCACATATTATAAGGCAACTTAAGCAATGAATAGGTTTTTACAGCATTTTTATAATCTTTCACAATTAAAATGATTTTTTTTTTTTTTTTTTTTTACAGTGCATGTAAGCTCTTAATAGCTTTTAGCAATTTAATGTTTAATGGTCCCTTAATCTCCCCTTCACATTTTTAACAATGATGATTAAACCATTAGTTATGTGGTCTGCATAACCATTTAAAGCAAATTCATAGCAATTACATCACATTACTAAGAGCCACTCTATAGTAAGACCTCTAATCCAGTCATTTGGACTCAGCTGATGTAAAATGGGTGGAAATACACAAACAATCATTGATATATCCCAAACACCCTGCCCTATTAACCTGCCTTGTAGTTTTTAAAACAAGTGCCAATCTAAATTTGTTAAATAAATTTAAATCATATTTGATTTGATTTCCTTAAATGTGCATGTTGCATATTTAAATAGCAAATTTGCATATTTATTTTATGCAAACATATTTTTCTCTTAATTGAATGGCGTTCAAAACACGTACTTAATTCTGATATTTACACACAAGTCTTTTAAATGTATTTCTTTATTACAGATTGTTCTGTTTTGTAATAGCATAAATTACTTTTTTCAGGTCTAATGTAAACACAAAAAATAAGAAATCTAAGATCATCCTAGAATGAAACAATAATTTAACCTTTCTCTGTTAATCTGAGAATACAAGACCCCAGAGCATGCAAAATAACATTAGATCTACTGTAACGGAATTAGTTATTGTTCCTTATTATCAGAGTGGGTTTTTTTCAAGCAGCATTGCAGGAAATTCTCTGAAAATCCTATTGAACACACATTTTAATTTCATTTTTGTAGCTTAATCGTGTAGAAGGCAGCGTAAATAATCCAATGGGATTAGGTCATGGTTTTTTTGTCTTTTCAAATACTTTCATTTTGGCCTCTTAAGACAGCATCTATCACTGTTGTAACCGAATGAGCAGAGATATTGACCCAAAAGCAATTACAACCAAATTTATACTGTATCTGAACAGAAACAGGCCTCCTTGTATGGTCACATTTAATCATACTGCATATATGTTCTGCGTGGACTACATATATACAATAATTTGAGGATAAATTGAAGAAATTAGACATTTCTCGCTGTCCAGATGTTCTTATAATCCAACTGAAGATTTAAGAGATGTAATAGGAGTCATCGATTGACAATTATTCTAATATACTTATTGTGAATTAAATCCTGCTCCAAATCCTTCCTAATAATCCTCCTTATACAGCATCACGTGTATTACATGTATGTGAAAGAGTGTACATAAAGAGAGCGGGGGGAAATCACATGGTATAGCCTGTCTTTCAGTATTTTCTGAGTAAGGCAAAGTATTAGATGTATTTAAAAATGCTGAGAGATTTTTAACTAGAAGCATTTCAAAGGTTTTAGCCACCATTACTTACATAAAAAGTCTATGTAATGTTATATGAGATCATTCAAGCTCCTTTATTAACTAAAAGTCAAATAATTCTTGCAATATTCAAAAATCATGTTCATTGCAACATAATAATACATCACAGAATAATAAGGTGAACTAATTAATGAATATTGAAAAACACATTTATGCAACCTTACTTTTCTTGCGGTTCAAAAATTCAAGATACATGAGCTTCTGAAAGTGTTCCTGTAAGTTGTATGTTGGTAAAACTTCAAAAAAGTCGACTTAGACTATTTCCTTGATCACAGAGTTATTTTTGAAGTGTAACATGATGTGGTTTTTGAGAAAGAAAAAGAAAGATCCATTTGTCCTTAGTGAAGGTAACAGCCCTGAAATTTCCCATGATGCTCTGCTGCACGTTAAAACCTCATCCAGACTCTCATTTGTTATGGATGGCATTAGCCTGTTCAAATCCAATTCTCATCCACCAACATACTACCTTTTATAGATGGAATATAAAAGGATAAAGGAGCTAATGCCTTTTTTGATTCATTATATAATGTTTTTCTGAGAGCAGACAAGGGAAATTATAATAATAATAATGGAATAATTTAAATAAATTTACTTTAGTTAATGTGCTCTGCGTGGGCTGGCTAATCTGAAGGAAATGTTCAGTAAATCACAAAAACAGGGAGAATCCCAACTAAAAGCAAATCCTCTCCGACTCCCTCACCACCAATCACTTTAGTTCATTTGGACAAGACTAGAGCAAAAATAAATAAGTCAAATAAAATAATGCACATTATCTGTCCTACTACCAAAAAGCCTAAACACAGAGATGTGCATGAAGTTTAGCATATGATAACGCTGAGGAAACCCACATGAAGAACAGACTGAATAAAGTCACCTCTAACCTCTGCACATTGTGCGCAATAGATCTTATAATGCAGCTCACACTAACCAACCAATAACTAGGAACAAACAATAACAGTATTCCTATGTATTTGCAACTGAGTTTAATTTATGATTAAATATGAATTTGATAAATTGCAATACATCAGAAATTCATTTATCATGTGTTTGCCATAATGAATCAATATTTTACACACCCAGTTTGTTAAACGTTTCTGCAATTAAAAATTATGGTAATATCCCTCATTTCTTTTGAGTCAGCATGTATAAACTGCACATATACCAGATTGTCCCTGAAATGAGTGTTATGCACTGATGCACTGCTATTTAAAAGTTTAAAAAGGAATAAGACCATGATATTTTAGCAGCTACATTTATTAAATCCAAAAATTAGAATTGCTTAAAGTGCCTATAAAACAGATCCAATAGACTGTCCACTTTAACATCTCTGCTTTACAACAAGAAAAAAAAAAACAATGCTTTAGTATTAGCAATAAAAATTATGAGGATTAGCTGTTCTTTGTTCCAAAATGAAAGGACAGTCAGTGATAAAGGGGATGATTACTGTCACTGTGTAAAATCCCCTTCGCATGCATCAGGAAGCCAGCCGGCGGAGCAAAGATCAGCGCTAAAGCAGCAATCATCTCAACTTTAATCAGAAGTATAACAAAAACATATTTCTGCTTTATCATTGTAAAGAGTCCTTAACTGTGTTACAGTGTTTATTCAGTATTAAAAAGCGACAGGAGAGGAGCTTTTACTGGAAAAGCTGTTCCAATCAGATTTGAGAGAAATAGCATTCAGAGCTTTGTACAGTTGAACATTGTACAGTTCAGCTGACATTTACAGCAGTGGAACAAGAGCTCTGGAGGCACTTTTTGCTCATTTTGAAATAAATTTAACTGCCATTCAAAGCCAGTAAATAATAAATTATATCAAGCAGCTCAAGTAGTAGGCCTACTCAAGCCCTAAATCTTACAGCTTTCTCCCAAAGTCTTCATTCTTTTGTTCAGCTGGCTTTGCCACCTTGTTGTCATTAACCCTGATTGAGCTCCGAACAGGAACTGTTTAATATCCGGATAACCTGGTCATTTCATTGTTTTGTCCTAACAGGGCATTATTACAGTAATGAGAGCGAAATCAAATCACTTAATGCGTTATGTTATGGGACAGGCTCTCAGCAAGCCTGCCAAATCACTCTTCACATTTGCTTTTAATTTAAGCAATCCAGTAGAAGACTCATTAGTGGGTGAGAAGATTAACTCACAGAGATGTCTGCCTCCTGATGTCTTTCTTTTGACAATTTAATCTGTGTTAACTTGGATTTCTGGCCTGCATTGAGATAAGCCGTAAAACTAAGTGATATTCCATCAATAAGATACTCTTCATCATCATCATGAAATGATATTTAAATATTGCTGATATTTCTAATGCATCATGATAGAATCTGCTGAAGCACAGGCCTTTAGTCTAGCAAATGATAATGCTTGTTATGTGTTTAACTGTACAAAAATATCAAAAATAATTTCCATAGTGACTTTAGAACTCAGATTCAAGCATTCTTTTGAACAAAATGGACATACATTATAGATCACTGGTGCATTCTTGTATTTTAAATTATTAGAGCAAGATGCAAGCATTTCAAGAAAAATGTTTCACAAAAGTAAGTTATTATTAATGCATAGATATTAATACAATGCAATACTTTATGGTACTATAGCCTTCAAAAGTTTGGGGTCTGTAAGATTTTTTAATGGTTTTGAAAGAAGTCTCTC
This sequence comes from Tor tambroides, assembly GCA_021397915.2. Taxonomy (NCBI): domain Eukaryota; kingdom Metazoa; phylum Chordata; class Actinopteri; order Cypriniformes; family Cyprinidae; genus Tor; species Tor tambroides. The sequence goes on from JAFVLL020021865.1 coordinate 7,143, forward strand.
ATGCTCACCAAGTATGCATTGTTTTTATCATAAATAAAACAGTACTGTGAAATATTATTACAATTTAAAATAACCATTCTATTTAAATATACCTTAAAATCAAATTTAATAATTTAAAATGTGATGGCCAATCTATCAGCAGTTTGAAATCTTCATAAATCATATTTATATGCTGATTTGGTCCTCAAGAAACATTTGTTATTATCAATTTTGAAAACAGTTGTGCTGCATAATATATTTTTGTGGAAACTGTGAAACATTTTTCTCAGTATTCTTTGATGAACAGAAAGTTTGATTAATTAAAATAACAGCATTTTTAATTATAATGTTACTTTCACTTATGATTAATTTAATGCACCCTTCCTTGAAAAAAAAACTTTTAATAGTGTCTCAAAAATCACTATACCCAGTGTGAGTATTTCAGTTTCTCCTGTTTTGAAGTCATATCTTCTAAGGCCCATGTCATATTAGCAAAATTATAATCACAACAGAATGTCCTTCAAGAAAAAAAAATCATAAATTGCCTGATCACCATCTCTCTATCCTGGCAGCTGCAGAGGACGCCGGCTGCCTGTCATCGAGCATATGTGCAAAATTAGCCACAGAGTGCCTGTCTTACCCCAGGGAGGGAGACAGACGGGTCTCTAACGCTGCTATATCCGCATGCCCCACTGCACCCTCGTGCCAACCCTGCAGACCGCACTACAGACATGCAGACTGCACCAGTGCCACAACTAGTGCTGCCTCACTGGAAACATGAAGAGGAACCAGATTTATTCTCCAAACAGTCTTCTGATTTTTCTTAACTTAATATTTTGAGCTGTGGAAAAATGGCGTGTTGACGAGATTATTTCTAAAAATTTTGCCCGTAGCCTATTTGTTTGCTTTCAACGCGATTAACAAGTTTTACATTAATTTTATTCTGCTTCATGTAAACGCTGGTTAGCGGAACTCTATAAATGTTTTTGGGTTCATAATGTTCACTGTAGTGACATATAAACATAACACACCACAAATAAACAACAGCGATTTCGGTCAGTGACTGCGTTACGGAAGGACATCTTAACGGTAAAAATAGCCTACTTTGCAATTTTTAAGAGGCGAATAAAATTCTCCACAGAAGCACATTATTTACGATTAACTCTGAGAATCGTGATTAATTTTTTAAGTTACTTTTTGGGCTTCTATGCTTTTTTTATTTGGATAGGATAGTAGAGAGACAACAGGAAAGCATTGGGTGGAGAGAGAGGAGCGGATCGGCAAAGGAATCGAAGTCGGGTCGCCGCAGTTGCGCTGTATGTCGATGCACTAACCACGAGGCTATTGGCGCCGACCGCGATTAAATATTTTAATCGACTGACATTGTTATACATGCATGTAAACAAAAAACCATCTTATTATCTTAAAACTGCACACACACACGCACGCACACGCACACACACACACACACACAGGCTATCAGATTTTAGTTTTTAATTTTCAGTAATCATTTCCAATGATGAAGACCCCACTGTGTATTGAGCATTATATAATTGTCATGTTTTCTCCCAGTTTAATAAATCATTCTTTTCTGCAGAGTTTATTTGACCTTAATTTTGCTATAATTTAACCTTTGTTTATATGTGACCACACAAGTTTAACCCTTTATAATACAAATGAGTTTAAAAAAATACAAATAATTAAATAAATAAATAAATGTAGTTTGAAGTGTAAAGAATAAGCAGTGTCTTAAGTTTCACTTAAAGTTGTGTTTGTTTACCACATACTGAACTTTTGATTTCAAATGAGAGGACGGGTTCAATCATTTGTCATCTATTGTGAATCAATGTTTGCATTTTTTTAAAACCGATTTTCTTCTTATTTTCCTTTTCCTCCTTTTTTTCAATCTGTTCTTAGCCTCATTTGGACTAATCCTGCAGCTGCAGAGGGTGGGGTGGCTGGGGCGGGTGAGTGGATGGTGGTTGGTGGTAAAGCAGGGTGAGAGGGACTCAGAGGACCATGGAGACAGGCGCTCTCCCGTGCTTATGGTGGATTATGGGTAAAGGCACTTAGCTGAGAAAATGAGCTGAATGTATAGTATGCCCTCATGAGTTGGTTTAAATGCAAGAATTCACTTGCAACTCACCTATTTCTTTTTTTTTTGCATAAAAATGGTTAGATGTTAGTTTAATGCCATATTTACTATTCAGATATTATTTATTTTAAAACCGTCATCACTCCAAGCCTCTTCCTTTTATATTCATTGTTAATTTCCATATAACATATCCATTGTTTTTCATATATTTGTTCTTAAAAGGCACCTTAAGTGAATTTTGAGTCTCTAGAACCTTAATCCAAAGGCAATAATATAGTTATCTTGTCATTCTTGAGGAAAAGATGCTTTTATATCTTTTTTAATATAGTCTTTAGGGCTTACAGTATGAGGATGAGGTGGATGGGATGGCCTTGGGGAAAGGGAAGCCTGTGCACTCATGGAGCTCCACTTCTGCATCCCTGTGACAGATTGGAGCCAGATTGGGAGACGTTCTGACAAGGGCTAGGAACTTGCAAGGCTGTCCCACTCCTCAAGGTTAGTTATTGAATGTTAGCACATGACATCTGCCACTCAGCACCAAACGCCACAGGGCTTAGGACACTTCATCAAGCACCATGTTTCCCTAATTAATGGAGTTAATGTGTATTTTTTTTGAATTGCCTAAGATTTCTTGTATCTTGCAACCCTCGGAGAGGTGATTTTATATAATTATTTAGAAAAAAATATTATCTTTTTATATATATATATAAATGTGAAAATATATTTGGTAACCCCTCCACATGAGAATGAAATACTTACATTGTGACCTAACAGTTAAAGACAGTTTTCTTTCTGCCATTAACGTGGTGGATGTTGAACTATAATGTTGAACTATAATCATCGTTGTGAGAAAAGACACTTGGAAATATAAGTTGGTAATCCATGTGCAAGATTGCTCTTTCCTTTCCCCTCCACCCAGATTTGAACCATATGCCTCATAACATATGTGATTATTTTTAAGATGGACATAAAAAAGGACAATAGTCTCTCCACTTTTAATAATCCCTTCGTCCGATTTAATATCGCAACTATTATTCAAATCAAAGGCAGATTTTGTTTTCATTGTTCTTTTATAATACTCTTATGATTTCTCCCTATCACTTTCAGAAAAGTCCTCTGCCAGTTAAAGCTAAACCCCTCCTATCCTTCCATTGAGGACAGGGGGTGCGTTGGGTCGAATTAAGTTCAGCGTTTCCAAATTTCTAATATGACGAAAGTGTACACGTGTTATTTCAATCTACATCTGTTTCTACATCTTTAGTTCATCTGATCTTGTGTTACAAAATTTAAAGCCACCAAAACTCTGTTCGCTTCCAGTTTGTCCCTCTAAAATATGAGGTTACTGTGACCCATGAGAAACCAACAGGATTATTTCACTTGAAAAATGCAGCTGGCACCACTAAGGTCATGGGTTTGATTTCCAGGGAACATGTAAAATATGTATAACTTTGCGTAAATACACTGTTCAGAGGTTAGAGTTCCATAAGGTTTTCAAAGTTTTCGAACAAAGAAATGCAAAGAAATGGATTTGATTAAAAAAAATAGTAAAACAAAAATAATGTAAAATAATTGTTTTCTGTTTTAATAATTTATTCCTGTGATGGCATTCATTACTCCGGTCTTCATGTCGCATGATCCTTCAGAAATCATTCTAATATGCTGATCTGATGCTTAAGAAACATTTCTTACTATTACCAATTTTAAAAACCGTTGTGCTGCTTAATATTTTTATGGAAAGCGTGATACATATTTTTTCAGGATTCTCTGATAAATAGAAAGTTCAAAATAACAGCACTTACTTGAAATAGAAATCTTTTGTAGTATTATAAATATTTTTACTGACACATTTGGACAATATAAACTTGCTGAATAAAAGATTGAATTTATTTAATCTTTTATTAAAAAATCTTGCTGACCCCAAACTTTTGAACAATAGTGTATGAATGAAAGATTTGCCATCACTTAGATACAGAGGTAAGGATAAGTATAAGGAATGATGAGCAGTCAGTGAAAACAAAAATAATATTTATTTGAATTGATATCATTTTCCTATGTGACTCAAGAACACAGAAATCAGTTGCCTGGGTCATTAATTAATTATAGTTTAGTGGTCATTGTATGAAAATATCCAGCTGCAGAATTCCACAATTGAACAATCAGAACCAAGCATTCCCGTGCGTTTATTGCCTCATTTAGGTAAAGAGTGCATTGACTCTTTTTCTCCATGGCATTTCACGGTGACAGTTGGTTGTCTGGACAGTACAATGTGTCACTGATCATGGCCTCATAATGAGGCCCCATCTTTTAATTGACCTGATTCCTTCTAATTAGCACACTTTAAGGAAGTGGGGAGAAAAAAAAGAGAGAGCAAGACAGGAGTGAGGGGGAAAGGGAAGGAGTGGGAGAAAGAAAAGAGAGTGATCACTGTTTAATAGGTTAAGTGAGTCAGACAGGCCTGTGAATGTGTGTGAATAGTGTCTTTGTTAGCTAAGCTAACTGAACAAGACATTAGTGGACATACTTACTCATTACAAAAACCTAGCGCTCAACTGGTGGTTAGGGGCATCGTACTTCCCACTGTTAACCTCTATCTTTTCCCTTCTTCTGTCTGACCTTCTTGCATTTCCTCCCCTAATAGTTTTTTTTTAGTCTGAAATTATGAGTCAAGTGTCTAGTAACTAGTAACCAGAGAGTGTAACTATGGCAGTGATGTAATTAAACTACATTTATTTTTATCTTTTCCAAAAATAAGATACTTTTTCCTACAAATAGCTATCTTTTTTTTTTTGCGTGTGTAGCTTTACAGTCAATCATCTGATTCATCATTCAAATTTTTGGGGTCAGTAAGATTTTTTAAGAAAATTAATACTTTGATTAAGTCAGGATGCATTAAATTGATCAAAAGTGACAATAAAGACATTTATAATGTTACAAAAGACTTCTATTTCAAATAAATGCCTATTCACCGGAAAATCCTGAAAAAAGCACAGTTTTCACAAAAAATATTAAATAGCACAACAAGAAATGTTTCTTGAGCATATTAGAATCAGCATATTAGAATAATTTCCGAAAGATCATGTGACATTGAAGACTAGGGTAATGACTGCTGAAAATTCAGCTTTGCCATCATAGTAATAAATAACAATTTAAATATATTAAAATAGAAATCCCTTATTTTAAACTGCAATAATATTTCACAGTAATACTCTTTTACTGTATTTTTATTGAATAAATCCATGTTTGCTGAGCGTAAGAGCTATCAAAAACATTTAAAAATCTTTCTGACCCCAGACATTTGAACGGTAGTGTGTAGCCTCCGTGTTGTTATGCCCTTTTTGTTAGTAGCTTGTAGCTAATAACTTTTCAAAAAGGTGGTTTAATTGTAATTACACACTTTTCAATTATGATTAGCTTGTATCTTGACAAGCTAAAGTAAGTTGCTTTCCCAATACAGACATAGTGTCAAAACCACTATTTCGGCCCTTATTTGGTTTGATATGATTATTTGCAGAAAGAAACTTTCCAATATTATGTGCATTAATTACATCAGGGTCACAAAGCTTTGCTGATCATGTGTGACCCAAGCTGTGCAGTTTTAGCGAAAGTGTTGAAGATGGGACTCTTGATGGACCAGAGGATTAAGATCAAAACTAATTCCTTGTTTAACCTGTGAGTCTGACTTATGATATTTCATATGTTGCAATATAAAAAAAATAAACATAAGTAAATTTGTTATATATTGATAATAGTATACATGTAAAAGTAGATATTTCAAATATTTTTTTGTAAATATGAAAACTTTTTTTTGTCCATACAATGAAGTGTTCCAATGTTGTTAGTACCCAAGCTTCTTTAAAATTTCTTCTTTTGTGTCCCACAGAAAAATGGCAGTCATACAGGTCTGGAATGACATGAGGGTATTTAAATGATGACTGAATTATCTTGAACTATCCCTTTAAATTTCAAACCTAGCATCTTGCCAGAATCTAGCTTTGTTCGGATGGCACGTGGCTTATTTGCATATAAACGCATACATAATTACAAAGGAAAGCTAATAGAGGTTTAACAATATTTACAAAATGCCTCTGACCCTGCGCATCCCCTAGTAATCTTTAATCCTAAACTGTTATGCATAACGGCGAGTGCAGTTACATTGTTTACGCTTTTGGCAGATTTGTAACGTGTCTTGCGCGCTGCGTGGCGTGGCCTCACTTCAGACTTGAGATTACCACAAGACTATAAAGCTCTAAGAAGACCAAAAAACCCCAGACTTACAGACATCAGCGATCATTAGTGGTCTTGACTAATTTACAAAACTTTAATCCCACGACTACCCATTGTTTACATCACTGAATTAGGTTAATCTACAAGGAGGGCTATTTGCATAAATGTGCATTTTTGAATAATTAGTGGGCCAGAGGCGGTGAATGGGGTGTGATTGGAGGGGGTGACGCGTGGCCAGACTACTGTTGCCCCCTTATCTAGCATAAACAATGGACCAGCTAAACAATTAAAAACAAACTCAGTTGGGTCTGGTGTTTATAGGGCATTGTTGAAGATGACCCAGGACATAATCACTGTCTGGATACAGAATTATAGCAATTACTGCTATCATTTACAATGTGCCACGCAAACACTCAAGATTCAAATTATGAAACAGTTCCTTTCCCATCTGCCAAACTGCCTTGTCTTTAAACAATTAAAGCTTTTGTTGATTCTGTTGAAGGATATTTTAATAAATTTAATTCGAAATCATCTTGAATTGTCAACCCAATAATAAAAATTCGGTCAAAATTTATTCACCCTCATGTTGTTCCAAACCCAAAAGGCTTTTTCCTGGTGTGGACCATAAAAGAAAATATTTTAACAAATATTTTCATTGAATTTTTGTTGGTAACCAAACAGTTTCTGCTCCCATTGATGTCCATTTTTTGTTTTGTCTATACAATGGAAGTCAATGGGAACCAAAAATTTGGTTATCAATATTCTTCAAAATATCTTTTTGCTCAACAGAAGAAAGAAAGTCATACAGGTTTGGAACAAACATGTTGTTCCTCATGTTGTTCCAAAACTGTATATATTTCTTTCTTCTGTGGAAGACTAACTAAAAAGACACTCAAAGGTCTATGACCCTATTGGTAACACTTTAGTTTAGGGACCATTCCTCACTATTAACTAGCTGTTTATTAGCATGCATATTACTAGCATATTGGGTGTTTATTAGTACTTATAAAGCACATATCAATGCCTTATTCTGCATGACCATATTTTAGATCCCTCAATCCCATACCTAAACTTACCTAAACAGCTATCTAAGCAGTAAATTAGGAGTTTATTGAGGCAAAATTGTAGTTAGAATTGGTCCCCACACTGAAGTGTGACCAAACTATTAATGAAACCCCTAAAGTCTGCAACATTTTCTAAAACTAGTCACATTGCACTTTACTAACCCACATTCTAGTATTACCCAGCATGGGATCACAAAAATCCATTTGAAAGCAGCAGTTTAGCTTAATTTGAATTGTCTTCCCAAGGGGCGAATTCACATAATATAAGTGATTCATAGCTCTAACTGACTGGCCAATTTCTCTTTGCTTTTGAGTGTAACTGATCAGATGACCTCTGATATCCCTTCTGTGTCTGTGTGTGAATATGAGTGTGCGTGTGCAGAAGGTTTTTAATTAACCCGGCTCTCTTAGTCCCAGGTGGGCTCTTCTGCGCTTTTGTACTTATTCCCCAGAGAGGGAGAAAACTGCGTCCTAACGCCTCAGACGCTCTCTGTAGCACACATCCTCACACAATGCATCTATTTGAGCATGTGAGTGGGTGTGTTACTTTTTTGCCTTTATTGCTCTCAGTGGTTGGTAATAGATTCTAAAGATGTTTGTCAGTAGCAAGAAACACATTTAATACTGATTAACAAGTCATAAGGTTTTCAGTACCATAATGATGCATTGATTCAAATTTAAAAAGATAGTTTACCCAATAATTTAAATTTTGTCATCATTACTTGCCCTTGTTTTGTTCAAAACCTGCATGACTTTCTTTTTTTTTTGCTAAAAATTTCTGTCCCCCCCAACCCATACAATTAAAGTAAACAGTGTTTAGTGCAGTTTAAATGTCTTCTTTTGTGTTCCACAGGAGAAAGAAAGTCATACAGGTGAACAACATGAGGGTGAGTAAATGATGACAGAATGCTCAATTTTGGCTCTTTAAGTAAACCTTTACAAATTTGTTTACTGTTATTAATTATATGTGAAACAAAATTTATACTTTTTGAAAGAGTATATTCAGTTCATTAGACCACGTTTGAACCTTGCAGGGTTTTGTGGCTTTTTTTACCCAGAAAAGTGGAAACATCCAATGAAAATAAACATTTTTGCTTTTTTGCACAGACAAGCAATTATTAGAGTGAATGTAAGGATAGTGAAGCAACAAAAGGCAAACCAATTTCAAAAACAGAGAAAATGAATTACTAAATCTCATAGATTTGTGCATCGACAGATAAGCTGCCAGCGGAGCTAAGAATGCAAAAACCTAATCTCAACATAAATTATTTACCACTCGAGGATGAATATTTCTCTGGTGTGATTACAATTCACGGCATTAATGTGGCATACGTTCCAAAAAAACGATCAGCAGCTTACAAAATATTACCCCGTCAAAACGCAAATTGTTGCCCTTGGTAAGTTCGAAATTTTGTGCACAAATGCTGTTAAGCCTGTTCTCCTCTAGTACAGCAAAATGATTATCTGGCTGGTCTCCCTTTGCATGTTTGAAAGCAGCCGAATGGACATCTGCATCGGTTTTTCATTATTATTATTATTATATAAAAGATTATATAGGGTTGGGATGAGGGCATTTCATTTTGCTTACAATTAATATACGCTTTATTTTGTTCTGGTCTGGGACAAATAGGATGCTGAGTTACAGCTTGTTTGCTGTTTCAGGATAGAGCTTATGTGCAGCTGACCTTGACGGTGCAGCTTTCTTCTGACTGAATTTCTTAGACTAAGTGATCCATGTGGCGTATTTGTGGGACATTAAACAAGTTGTCTAGAGAGATCATCCAGTGTTGTTGAAAAGCAGTGAGGGCCAGAGTGACAGGAAGTTGTTGCGCACTTACGATTGGTCAGATTGACTTTAAGTAGCGGTGTGTCATGTTCTTGATGATTACAAATCAGCTAGGATCTTAATAGATTGGGTGAAACATCTGGAGATCTAAGGGCCCAGATGTTTGCACAACAAACACATAAAACCTTCGACCCTTGAGCACAGATACACACAGCTACCCAAGAATCGAGGATTTGGATTTAGATTTGAACATCTGCCCAATGTTGTAAAGTGACAAAAAACATCCTTGACATTAGGTTTTTGAGAAATCTTGTTCCTCTAAAGCCATTCAAGGAACATTTGAAGGTCAATGTACTTAGACATTGCTAGTGCATTTCACAAATAATTAAAAAACTCCAAAAACCACATTACATTTTTTTCATGTGTATGCCAAACATTTGTCCTTGTGTGTATGTGTGGGGGGGGGGGGATCCTTTTTTACCTCATTTAACTTCTAAAATCAATTTTTCCCCATCATATTAAATGTAAAATCTGTATGAAATCCCATTGCTTAATAGGCATTCTGCTGGCAGCTAGTTTCTTCAAGGTGGGTGGGTGAAGAGTGCGTGTGCTGGACTGCTGCTATTCCCAGTGGCGGGATCCTGCTCAGAATTAGGGCACGTGGCATGTCTATTAGTCAAACAACCTCCATGTGCCGCGCGCCACGGCCAGAGAAAATTAGAGCAAAGAGCGATTTTTTGATGTTACGCTCTTTAAGAGATTAATAATCTTGGCGGTGGAGAATCGGCTGGAAATCTTCTCTGGAAAATAATGAGCGGAGAAACATTTACTGATTAGTTTAATCCAGGATTATCCTATCTGATGACACCATGAAACCCAGCCTTGTAATCTGGCCCTTAAAATAACATAATTTATTTCCGCGCTTTACCGCAAGCGCAGTTTTAAGTGTGTTGTTCGCTTCCTACTTAGCGCCACGATTTCTATAGAAGGATTTGTTTTATTTGTCTGTTTCCGTTGAATTGCGTTTGATCCGTACTGCCTAAAACAAAAGCAGGACCAGAAATCAACGGTCAAGTTTTTTGTTTACTCTGAAAGATGTGTTACTTAAATGGTTTCAGAATTATTTAACAGTAGGCTAATTGATTTTATTATTTATTTATTAATTTGTTTTATTTATTTATTTATTTTTGACAGTTTACTAGGCTATTTATTGAGTAACTGCAACCTGTTGGCCAGTATAGGCCTACTATGAAGTTGTAGACTATTAAGGAATCAACCTATAATTTACAGGCTTAATAAAAAAAAACAACAACAACAAAAAAACAATAATAATAATAATAAAGGACTTGCGAAAACAGGAGAAAACAGATTCAGGAAATAATGCAGTGTTTAACACGCAACACAATTTCTGTACATTTCATAATGCAATTATGTGAAATAATGTCTGCAAAAAATAAAAATAAATAAATACATAAGAACATTTTGGAATTTTGCTGATTGATTTAAGGAAGAATAAAATTAAATCACATTCGTTCATTATGTGTTCCTAATTTGCTAATTTCTTATAAAATAATTACAACACAATACAAACAGAATATTGTCATTACTTCTGCTGAAATTATGAAAATAATAATAATAATAATAATAATAGGGCTATTATTATTATTATTATTATTATTATTATTATCTATTATTATTGAGAAGAAGATGAAGAAGAAAATAAACGTGATGGCCTAAAATGATTCTTCAGCGTGATCACTAATGATCTCTCTCCCTCCTTTTTCTCCTGTATGATCACATTTAGTTTTAGTTAACATTATATTATTCTACAGTTATGAGGATTATGTAGAGCAGCTCTCTTAACTGCCAGTTAAAAAGCTGGAGGTCGTCCTGGTGGAAACGGGCCCTAAAAGCAGATTTTAGAGTCGAGCTCTTTATATGACAGATTAATGTTGTAAACGAATTTAATGGACTTCATTTAATTATCTCGTGTAAGACGATTTCTCTAATTGCTTCTTTTTTGAAACAGACTGGCTGAGATGTTGTCCGTTTTTCCCCCTGCTTTTGAAACACCTGGCCTCTACTGTACATCATGTCGACCTGACAGCATTACCGTAACTTGACCTCATTTTCCAAAATCTTTTACGCTCAAAGAGCTTCATTTTCCCTCATTGCTGACGTAATAATTCAATGGAAGAAATAAAGCATATTCTCTGTGATCACGTCAGATTTTTATTCCAGTATCTTCCATGCAATTTGGTGGAAGGTGGGAATAGGCTAGATCTAACTAAGGAGACTCTCAAACACTGGTTTGGTGGAGTGAAACTATGCATGAGGACACGTGTTAATCATGTTGCGAATATTAAAAACAAATGCATTTTATTCATTGTTAAAAGTTGATTAGCTGTTGTCTTGTATAATTAAATGCAAGATCGAATACGTTATTGATTTAAGTTTCTCAATGTTAAAACAACATTTAAGTGTAAATACAGCCTACTAAAACAGTCTAATTAAGTCATAATTGAGTAATAAGTTGATAGATGATACATTATGGTTTATATTTTTATTATAATAATTATAAGTCTTATATACATATAAAATCATTTATAAAAATGTAGGCAATTTTATCATAAATATAATAGGCTAATCATAATACTAGCCTACTACTACTACTACTACTACTACTAATAATAATAATTATTATTATTATTATTCACCAACCTAATCTCATGGACTTTAATGCCGTTGTTGTTATTGTTGTTGTTTTACATAATGGAAATAACTGGCTCATTTTTAATGCGTTTTTTAAGTAAATAATTTCAAGGAAATTTTAAGGAAAATTTTTTTTTAAATACCAAAGACGGCAAATTGAGAATTTTTTTTTTATTTACAAGCAAACTAGGATATAGCCCAGTGCAAGCTTGGCAAAAATAATTAGGTTTTTTTTAAATGATTTAAATGAATGGTTATATTTACGTTTTTATTTATCTATTTTTTTTTATTACAGAGAATATATTTTCTGTCTCAGTTTTGGCTAAATATTATAGCAAGTAATTCAGACATTATTTAGAATTAGATTACGGCTATAGAATGATAAAGAAATATCACGAAAGACTAGATAGTAGCCTAAGTCACTAAAATTTTAAATCTTGACCTCGTTCTGGTTTCTCGTTACTACTTAAATTAGCCTATATTCTGACTCCAAATGAAATATCACGTATTAAACATTTTCAATAACCCACAACTCGTCGCGTTACAGTCTGCGCCTGAGTGAAATCTTCCATCTAAAGGGAAAAAACTACTTAGGACCAATTCAGATAGGGGAGGAAAATCCTTATCGGATTAAAGGGAAAATTGGTGGCAATTAATCCTTTGTGATTGAAAAAGGGAAACGCCTCTTTGTGGTTGACATATCTGACGTTGAATCTGATTGGACAGTGCTGGATTGGACAGACGGATAAATGGTCCCGCCAGAGCGCGTAACTGTCCCACCAGCACGACCTCCTCAGAGAGAAAGTGAATTAAACAAACTGCCACCATGACGGGAAGAGAAGAGGCTATAGACGAAAAACCTAAGGTTAAATTGTATCCCTCATTCGGAATCGACAAATCACGTCTCAATGGATCTGGATTTAGGTCCAAAGGGTTTGCGATCACAGACCTGCTCGGTCTGGAGTCGGATCTCCAGCCGCATCAGTCCGGTTCAGGCGCAGGGGCCAATGGAGAGGGGCAGAGCGCGGCGCTCAGAGGATTTGCTTTCCCGGGAGGCTCTTTGCCGCTCGGCTTGGGTTTTCTCTGCAGTTTGGCGGCTCAACAACCCCCCGGGGCCCCGTGTTTTCTCCCGAGCCACATCCCGCTCCTGCAGTCACGGACAGAGAGCCACTTCATGCAGAATCTGGAACAGCAACGGGAAGCCTATTCCGGTACGAATGACTTTATTTGATCATTGAATGAGCCGAAGAGCTGTTCCCAGAAGTTGGTGCTGAAACTGATCCTGAACCTGAAATCGGCGTTTCTCTACTTGCAATGGAAACTCTTTAATTAACGGATAATAATAATAACGGATTATTTTATTTACTGATCTGATGGAATCATAAATAGTCTAAAAATTATTATAGTATAAAAATAGCTTTAGATTCAGTCTTATTATATTTTGACTTGAATAAAACCTACTAACTTAAAGAACATTTTATGTTACTTGAAAGAGTAAGCCTACATTTTTAGTCACTTTTTATTATTTTTATTTCTTACATATTTGTATTTATTAATTTGCATTGTGTTCCCTTGACCCAGTTTCAAGGATTTTTATTTTTATTAATTTTTTTTTTTTCATTACAGATGATGATTGTCTTTCCGGGGATCGCAATGATGGGAAAAACTCAGGAAACTCACAAAAGAGGAAGAAGCGAAGGCACAGGTATGTACTGAAATTAAATGTTATGTTAAATGTTTAATCTGTAAGGATTTAGTGATTCGTTTTATCAACCGCACATCTCGTTTTAATTTTCAGGACAGTTTTTACCTCGCATCAGCTCGAGGAGCTGGAGAAAGCCTTCCATGAAGCACACTATCCAGATGTTTATGCAAGAGAAATGCTGGCCATGAAGACAGAGTTACCAGAGGACAGAATACAGGTTGGATGATTTTCACAGTTTTTCCCTCTCTTTTTCTTTCTTGGTATTTCTCTCTTTCCAATAGCTAATGCCCAGGTTTGTTTTTGTCCAGGTATGGTTTCAGAACCGCCGTGCTAAGTGGAGGAAAAGGGAGAAGTGCTGGGGCCGCAGCAGCGTCATGGCGGAATACGGGCTGTATGGTGCCATGGTCCGTCACTCCATTCCACTTCCAGAATCCATCATCAACTCGGCCAAGAATGGCATGATGGGCTCCTGCGCTCCCTGGCTTCTAGGTGAGCCAGCAGGTGGTTTTTCTATTTAGTACTCAAAGACTCAAATATGTATTTGATCACTTGAATACATAGCTGAGGTGTCTTGTGAATGTCTGTCTGGTGTTGCCCATATTTTACACTTACTTAAATATACACAAATTGGGCTGTTTTGTAATCCAGCTATAAATATTCAGCAGTTTAAGGTCAATTTTTAATCGCATCTGCATTTGATTCTTTCAGGAATGCATAAAAAGTCTCTGGAAATTGCAAAAAAACCTCCCGGCACACCTGAATCAACACACTCCGATTCGTATTCGGAGGAACACAAGGTGAAAGACAGCGACACGACGTGGTCGAGTGGAGCCAATGGAGCAGACGACTCAGAAGACATGGCAATAGATTTGTCCAGCACTTCAAAGCAAGAGAGTAAAAGCACTTTGAAAAGATCACCACCTCGAACAGAAGACAGCAGTGATTCTGAGACCGAGAGTTAAATATGCAAATGAATATGGACAATTTTAAAGACCACATACAGTATAAAGGACTATCGGTTTATACAGTATCTCACCTTTTGACAATGGTTTTGTTTGTCAGCTTTCCTGTGGATTTTTGTAGTTGTTTATCAAATGTTTGAATACTAGAGACTGTTTTATTCTTAATTATTTATCTTTCATGTGTAAAAATGATTCATGTAAAAAGTGTTAAATAATGTTTTATGTTATGTTCATGGGAATTATCCATAAATCTGATTTACAGTAAGTTACCCTATTTTTCTTTCTTTTTCTCTGTCAAAAAATCTGCAGGGTGACCACTTGTTCACCACTATTGTGAATGTCATAATATTCCCCTATTGTAATATGGTATGTGTCTGGGGAACAGAAAGTCTCCAGAAAGGACTCTAAAGCACTTTACCTGCTGTGATGATGAATGTTTTGCATCGATCAATGTCATCAACAGAGCAATATAATACCAGCAAAAACAAATCCACATCATGACAAAAATAATAAAACATATTTTATGCTTTTGATTCCTGCCTTCTGTTTCTTTGTTTCAGCACACCACATCTAAATATATGTCATCGAAAATGAACTTGACTTGTCACACAGAAGGAAGAAGTTTAAGGAACTGGCTCATTTCATCACTGGTCCCAGTCTTATTGCTGTCAAAGACATGAGAACAGTATACAGATGTCTTCCAGTACAGATACTGCTGACCTGTTAGATGATCTGTTAACACTTCTACCATCTGGAAAAAAAGTGTATTTAAGCCAAACAACAACAAGGTTAAGCAGTTTGTTTCCCAGAAACTGCCAGACTACTCAACAGCCCAATCATCTTTAATTCATGTCAGCCAGCCCAGATATTCTTATTTAAACTAGCTCAACAGAGGCTCTGCAGATATGAAACATTGCAAGAACATCACCTGCAGATCTACAAAACAATGTTCTTTTTTTTTTTATTCTATTCTAGACAGTTATTGTTTAGATCTCCATGTTTAAAGTCACATGGTCAAAGGAAACTGACAAACAGAGTGTTTTGTTATATGGCTATTTTGTTTATCATTATAAAATCACTTCATTATCCAGTTGTTTACTGCAAAGGCTTAGCTCTAATATCATAACATAATCATCATAATTCATATTCTATCATTTTACACAAATGTCTTTGTTTTAAAAGCAACCATTTGCAATTCAGCAAATCTGGAATAATCTATATAAACAGAAATAATTGTAAACAAACAAAAATGTATTATTATTATTAGCCTACTATTATTACATGTATTGGCATTATTATTACATGTATTAACATACATTGGCATGTTATAAAAGTATCCACCGTATTTTGCAACGCGGAAATAAGTTATTTTCTATGAATGTGGGAGACTTCCTATTCAATATAGTCGCATAAATAACTGGAAGAAAAAGTATATATATATATATATAAAAAAAGGAAACGGTCTGCGCTACAAACAGTCGTGTTTATGATAACGATGATAAATTTAAATAATATGATTAGGTTTTGTAGATATCTAGCCTATGTTTTTGTACAGCTAAAATAATTGGAATTAGGCTACAAATGCCTGCACCTGGCTGCTACGTTAAAAATAAGGTGGATAAAGTTTATATGAAATTTACTGTAATGGGTAGGCTATATAAACAACCTGATAGTATATATTGTTTTTAAAGGTAATCTCAATAATATGACATTAGGGAAAGCAATTGTTTTGTTAGGGGTTTAAAGAGAATAATAGAAAAAACAGATTTGCAGAGGAGAGGGGCATGAAAACAGAGATTAAAAACACTGAGATAAGCTCAGGACTATAGGAATTAAATTATTAAAATATTATCAATCACTGCTGATCCCAATAATCTTTCGTGCCAACTGCCCTTAACAAAATAACAATTATAGATGATGGGTCCTTTTTAAACTATTATGCCCAGGGTTAGACAGAAAGATTATCCTGCCTACTGTTGAAAATGGCCATTAATGAAAAACAAAATTAAATAACCTGATTTTAGGGCATACCAAAGAAGAGTTACACAAACATTTGTAAGCACAGGGTGTGACTTATGACAGGGTGTGATTGTTTGTTTGTTTTTTCCTAACAGTTGCCTACTTTTTGAATAATTTTGTAAGTGCAACATCTGATACAACGCTGAATGTCGCAACTGACCAATCAGAGTCAAGTATTCCAGAAAGCCGCATGATAAATGACTAACAACATCCACGTTTTAGCATTCCAAGAGATCTACAGAAAACAAAATAATAATAAAAATCACATTTCAACATCTGTTCTGGGCTTAACCCCACACAGGAGATTTTCTGATGCTTCGGAGCCAAGCACCAGTTGTAAAAATTAGCCATGTTTGTTGTGCTTTCCGTGTGTGCACGTGTGTGTGAGAGGGAGAGAGGGATTGGCAGAGACCAAAGCTGTGATGTTTATGATGATGATGAAGAGAAAATATTATGTCCACTGCTAATTTGTAAGTAGCTTAGCGGTGCAGAGAGCTCCAAACATGCAGATGCGCATTTGGCACACAGCAGTCGTTTGGCAAGCCCTGTGGAATCACTGAACAAAGCTGATATGGTTCAGCGTTTTCCTGATGAAGCGAGACCAGTTGGCATTTTAATGCATAAGTAAAGCACAGGCTCTAACCATGTTGTAATTGTCGTGGTTTGGCTGCTAAACTTTCTCAGAATCATCTGTGGTACTCACCTCAACTGGTAAACAAATACACTAAATCTCTATAATAATATTGTTTTGTGTTTGCGATCATTGGTGTGACATATAATAGCCTCTATATAACTTACTGTACTTTTTTTTTTTGGTGTCCTGAATCTAAAGGCAATAAAATCCACAATGTCTATAAAGATCTACTATGCAATAACAGGTGAACATGTTTTGATCGTGCAGTGCTTCCATCTAGTGGCCATATGAAAGAAGGCTGTGCAAGCTGCAATAAATCAAATAATTCAGAGCTAAACCGTTTGCTTCAAAATCTGAGAATGTGTGTATAATATATAATGTATTAAATACAATAAAATAAAATTCTAAATTATATTATATAAAAATAAATAATACATGCAAAAACAATAATATTATATTATATATACTGTAATTACAAACAATATAAATCATATTAAATAATATTTTTAAATAAATAATAAAAAATGAAATTTGCTACTGAACCTATATAATATAATGAAAATATAACATTATATTATTATGAATAATTTGACACAAACAAAAATGTTTAAAATTATCCTGACTCTTCCCTATAAATGTGTGTATACAATATAATATAAATATAATATAAAATTTAAAAATATGGAACAATTAGCCTGTATGAATTACAAGTATCACATGAAAGTATCTCTGAACAGGCGTGATATGAAAGATATGGACACAAAACCACAAACAAGCAGATTATTTTCATCAAGTAAACATGTAACTCACACACCACAATGAAGTGGAGCCCACTGCAGATGATGCAGGCACTAATTCTGTCTGATATGTTGTTTATTGGGATTAGCTCTAATTTGCGATTAGCACACAGAACATCTGCATCCTGCATCAAAAACGAATTACAGTAATCCCTCGCCTAAACACTCTGCCCTTCCAGTACCCTTCCCTTCCTGCTTAGTACATTTGGGGCTATATTTACAAGTATATTTACATTCATTCAGGTGCTTTTAATCACATCACATCACTGTATTTGTCAATAACTCTTTGGTTTGACTCAGCTACCAAATCAGACATCAAGAGACTACACCAGACAGTCAGGACTGCTGAGAGGATTAGTGGTGCTCCCCCTGCCCAACCTCCAAGATCTTTAAACGGGCTGGTAAAATCACTCTCTGGACCCCTCACACCCAGCACACTTCCTCTTCGAACTGTTGCCCTCTGGCCGGCACTACAGAGCACTGAGCACCAAAACAGCCAGACACGAGACCATTTCCCCCCCAGGCCATATCCCACCTGAACAACACATAACACACCTCAGTACTGTACATCTGTAAATAACTCATCAAAACTTATCTGTAAATAGCACATATACACATTCACAATTCTGCCTATTGATTTTTCTTTTTCTTTATATTGTCATTGTTAATTCTCTTTATTATTAGTGTTTTTATTACCTTAAATTATATGTATGCCTGCTCCTGACACCAAGACAAATTCCTTGTGTGTGTGAACACTCTTGGCAATAAAGCTCTTTCTGATTCTGATTCATAGTGTGTTCATTTATCATTCCATGGGAACATACACACACTTAGTGAAGGATTCATATCATGAATATCATAGTGAAGGTAAATATCATATACATAAAAGAAAGCGGAATAACAGTAAACCCTCTTTAACCCTCTATGGTAATAAACTATTAATTTCTACTTATTTCCTTGTTATTCTGAAAAAAATACAATACATTGCAATATGGTAATTAAAAGGGCCGACCTTAAGGTAGTCAATAATGTGCTGTTTTTAAGTCAAATGACATTTGAATGTTCCTCCAAAACACTTTTTGCCACTGTCACCCTCACATGGAAGACATCTGTAAGACCTGAAGTGGGTGTGTCAGATATAGCGAGACATACAAAATGTGCAGCACTGGGGGTATTTCATGGAGAGGTTTCAGAACCACTGCCACAGAGCACTGGTTTTCAAACCTGTCCTGCAAGCACCCCTGCTCTGTACATTTTGTATGTCTGCCTTGTCAGACACACCCAATTCAGGCCTTGCAGTCTCTACTAAGGAGCTGATGAGTTGAATCAGGTGTGTCTGATAAGGGAGACATACAAAATGTGTAGGACAGGTTTGAAAACCACTGCCATATAGGGTTAAATTGTTTTTAAAAAAATAAATGCAAAAATTACTTAAAATTAAAAAAAAAAACTTATCCAAATATAAAAAAACCCTTGGTGAATTGTTTAAAACAGGGGTGCCCAACCCTGTTCCTGACGATCGACTGTCCTGAAAAGTTTAGCTCCAACTCTTATCAAACACACCTGCCTTTAATTTTCACGCGATTCTTAAGACCTTAATTAGTTGCTTCAGGTGTGTTGGATTAGAGTTGGAGCTAAACTTTTCAGTACAGTCGATCGTCAGAAACAGGGTTGGGCACCCCTGGTTTAAAACAAGTCTCTTTCACTTAAAGACTGTTATTTATTGTGTGTAGATATACACATATGGACATTTATATGAGAAAAGTGTGTATAGTTATTATATACGCATATGTTCCCCACTTGAGTTTGTAAAATGATATTGTTCAGTAAAAAAAGGAAGTGTCTGAGAGTAATCTCATTAAAAAAAAGTATGATCTAAATTATAAATTATTATTTAAAGTCATAGTAATCCTGAATAAAATCTAAATAATTCACATCATGAACCTCACAGAACGAACCGTCCCAAACATTGCTTTATTTTGCTATTTGAGCACAGTTCCATGTCAGGTTACAAAGACTTTTATTTTGAAATAAACTACCCTCACGTCCGCCCTTATATTGTTGTTCCCTTCACATCCTCAGGCAGAGAAAAGAAGCGGAGATCTGATGGCTTTGAAAAGGATCCAGAAGGTAATATTTTTTATTTCTAAACAGAATAAATGTCTTGAAAGTAGGATAGCATTACGGCGATCCAAAAGATCTATACATGGCTGGTACAGTGAGTCATCTCTCGGTCCACATTACTATATAAAGTCGGCAGGTTAGAAGAATTTATTTTTCGGCCAGATGAAAAGAGCTTGATGTCGAGAACAAAGCGGACTGAAGTCTTATAGGACACCAAAAATATTACATTATAATTGCAATAGGCATGCCATTGTTTTAGCAGCTGTTGTTAAAAAGGTTATCCTTGTGTAAACAGTAGGTTCTTTATAAATTAATTCTCAATATGTACAATGTGAATGTCACAAGAACATTGATTATATAACATACTGTGTGTGTGTTTAGATTTAAATGTAAAAAGTCTTATCGTTAATTAAAATAAGGCTACAATGAAATGTAGATATGAAATAAAAAAAAAACTTAATGTTGCCTATATCAAATAAAGTTTAAAAAAAAAAAAAAAAAAAAGTTAAAATATTTTAACAGCAACCAATAAAGATGACAAAAGCATGTAACAATGTTTACTAAACAGGTATAACTGGAACATTTAAAAATGAATAATAAGGAATTAATAAATACTATTTTTATTACACATTCTTTATGACAACCTTGCATTAATAAGTCATGGGTTTCAGCTCATAAATTGATAATATCAAGACTTTATATTGTGTGTTTGTCACTCTGAATTGTCAGCAACATGCAAGTCTGTTTTTGAAGCATATAAATTTACATGTGCATTTATACTGTATCTGTAGGAGCTACAGGACTTGCAACGGGATCCACCCTCGCAGTGCTCAGCTGGACCACTCGGAGAAGACTGTAAGTGTGTCGGCTAAATGTGTACTTAATACTGGCCTTTAATATTTTGACAGGACATTCAGTTCAGTATATTCTATTTGCACTTTCAGTGTTTCACTGGCAGGCGACAATAATGGGCCCAGTAAGTACACATGAATAATTCCAGGTTAATTTTCTGAAATAAGTTACTGGCTCAGTAAAATAAAGGAATTGGCTCCTGTCATACACACATGCTCTCTTTTTATCTCCCCTAGAGTGATAGTCCATATCAGGGAGGGGTTTTCTTCCTCACAATCCATTTCCCCACTGATTATCCCTTTAAACCACCAAAGGTGAGGAGAGAATTACATCTGTTCTTACCTTTTCCATAAATTATTTGTTGTAGATATTTGACACTATGTTGCTGACAGGTTGCCTTCACAACAAAAATCTACCACCCAAATATCAACAGTAATGGAAGCATCTGTTTGGACATTCTGCGCTCCCAGTGGTCACCCGCCCTCACGGTATCCAAAGGTTAGAGAGCACAAATATGGTCATTTCATCATAAACATGAGCTTATCATTATGGCACATAAATTGACTTTATTTAATTCAGTATGATAAATATTCATGTTACTTTTATAAACGCCACTAAAATGAATCAGTTGTTTTCTATTGCTATTTTTTTCAGTTTTATTATCCATATGCTCCCTCCTTTGTGACCCGAATCCAGATGACCCTTTAGTTCCAGATATTGCACACATCTACAAATCGGACAAAGATAAGTAAGTGACCTTATGTAAATGTTTTATTTGTAATATGGCTACATCTGTATGAACCTCCTCCTTGCGTCTGGTTTAAACAAAGCTGCATTTCCATATATTTTCTACATTTTCTTCTTTTATTACTATCAAGCAATATGTAAAATGTTTGAGTACCAAATGACTCTGAATGCTTCATCAAGAGTGCTATTCTTTTGACTTAAAGTGTCTATTCTTGTCTTTTAGGTATAACAGACTGGCAAGGGAATGGACTCAGAAGTATGCGATGTAACTGGATGGCAAGATTTTGAAATGGTTGCACATGGACACTATTACTGCACACGACTCTGCAATGCACCTGTACAGAGACGAGACGTTTACCAACAGATGAACCTTCCCCAACACACACACACACACACACACACACACACACACACACACACACACACACACATATATATATATATATATATATATATACACGCACAACTTTACAGAAAAAAATCGCTTCACTTGTCCCTGTTCACAGAGGCATCCTGGAACAACCTGTCAGTTAACACATAACAAAAAAAATATTGTTTTATTTTCCAATGGATTAGTTACATTTTAGTAATTTTATTGTATAGAAATAAATACAATACTGGATCATTTTTATTGTTTTTTCATTAAAAGGTGTTATTATAAAATGTGTCTCACTGCAGTTGTTTTATGATATTGTTTGAGAACTATATGTTTTCCATATCTGTGTGATTTTGGAATTAGTTGGTTTGCATCAGGGACGAAACTCTACTGGTTGTGCTCACATTTAATTCTGTGTCGTAGCTTTGTGCCACTAGATGGCGATATTCATCCGTTTTATCCCCACCATAAGGTTTTTAGCACTCAGTCAGCACTAGTACTCAACACTGGCCTTTAATTCTTTGACAGGACTGCTCAGTATATTATATTTGCACTTGAAGTGTTTCACTGGCAGGCGACAATAATGGGCAAAGTTAGTATACATGAATAATTCCAGGTTGATGTTTATTTTATAAAATTAGTTATTGGCTCAATAAGACAAAGGAATTAGTTTCTGTCATACACAAATTTTCTCTTCCCATCTCCCCCCAACTTCAGTAAGGTCAGTAAAATTAAATATTTGGATTAAAATACATGTGAAAATTTCCTACAAATGTAAACGTTTTTGTCCATGTTCATACGTTTGGAAAGAACTTGTTTTCGACAAAAAGATTGATTTGTTGACTAAAAATGTCAAGTAATGTCCTTATGAAATAAACAGTTCATCTTACAGAAAATATCCTAAAAATACAAAGACATTTTAAGTTAATTTTTAAGTGAATTACCATTTCTTAGAGTT
Organism: Tor tambroides; assembly: GCA_021397915.2. Taxonomy (NCBI): domain Eukaryota; kingdom Metazoa; phylum Chordata; class Actinopteri; order Cypriniformes; family Cyprinidae; genus Tor; species Tor tambroides. The sequence continues at coordinate 30,177 of JAFVLL020021865.1, forward strand.
TGCTCCATTTAATCAGAATAAAATGAGATTTTATGAAAAAGGTTTTGCTGAATTTTCTGTGCTCTCCCTCTTTTTAAGGGCTTCATGTCACATGACAACAAATGGCTCCCTGTATGATAGTTTAGCTAGGCCACACTGTAAAAGTTCATTGAAAAAATGCTTCACTTCATTTTTTTAAGGAAATGATCATCTTAAAACATTACGCCAAGCAACACCAACATTTCTCTTGTCAAGAATGTCAGTCTTTTAATTCTATCTATCTATCTGTCTGTCTGTATGTATGCATGTTTTCCTAGAGAGTTGCAGTAAATGGACATTTAACTGTAAGGTCAAAAAGACGTTTTTTATTTTAATAAAAAAAATTAATGCATTTAAATAAAAGACTTTTAATTTCGGAGTTGAAAACTTGCATCACAGAAACAAAGAAAATGTGCATGCAAGTCGTTTTGTAAGTAGCTTAACGTCATTTCATAGTGTTTTCTTTTGCGCGCGTGCAGGGTAAACTGGATATGATGATGAGAAAGTTTTGGGAGGAGAGTGGGCGGTGATCCTGACACGTGAATGCTCCCGCAGGAGCATAATCCATCCATGCATCCATGTCCTGTAACTATAGTGTGTTCTGGTCCTGGAGCCAGAGGAAAAGTGGAGGGGTGAGGAATCTAGGGGCAGATTGATTTTCTCGGGGGCAGTAACTGGCCAGAGGGGCTTTAAGGGACTTCAAAGGCAGGACTGGACAAACTTGCCTGGAAATCGGAATGTTTTTCTCCTAATGTTGACTTGCCGTTTGCCTCTTTCACAAATAAACCCCGTTTAGTAAGTTTGAAACACTTTCAGGCGCAATGGCTGAGCCGCTGAGTTTCATGCATCATGATCAGGGCTCCAGCAGCGAGCGGAGTGACGACTCACCGTCTGCCGTGTCTGAGGATGACTCTAGCGGCCACTGCGGCCACATCTCCCCGCTTGATCCAGACTGGACCGAGGAAAGGTTTCGAGTTGACCGCAAGAAACTAGAAACTATGTTACTGGGTATGTTAACATTTTCTTAAACATTTTCATAAAGAACTGGGAACACAATTTGATATCTTGAAAATACTTTTAGCTAACCTTGCAGTGTTGCTTGGCGTCGAGAAGCTTAAATACTTGTCTAAAAATATCACAATGTTTCCTCGAAGTCCATCTTGAAAGAGATGTGTCGAGGACACTGCTTGTTGTGCAGGACATGAAAACCAGCACTGGGATGCTATTTAGTAGCCAAATTCCTCAGAGATTCACATGAACTAGCAACAATTTTTGGGTAACTTTGCACTGAATCTAATAATAAATTTCGGATGATGCATGGACTCTGTATATGGAATATTTAAGCTTCTTATGTTCATTCAGTACAATTATGTGGATTTTAGACATTCATAACACACCATCGTTAAGAAATAAGTATATTATTGGAGTGTCATAAAAGTTTTACATGAATACTTGCCAAATTCCAATAATTTCAATGCATCAAGCAGCATCACAATAAAATGTCAGATGTAAGTTATGAATATGAGATCAGTATTATTGATCCATTAAGGACATCACTGTCACAGTTACACACATACTGGTTTCACTATACCAGTGAGAAGATCCCATAGATGCAATGGTTTTCATAGAGAGGTGATCAAGTTTGCTCTGCTCTAAATTTAAAGGGACAGTTCATGAAAAAATGGAAAGTCTGGCATCATTTACCTCATATCATACCAGAACCGTATGAATTTCTCCTGTGAAACACAAAATATATTTTTAAAAACCACACAGCTTTGGTTACTATTGACTTACATTGCATGGACAAAACCAAACACTGAGATATTTCTTAAAATATGTTCTTTTATGTCCCACATAAAAAAGTCATACCGGTTTGGAATGACACGAGGGTGAATAAATGATGACTTTTCATTTTTGGTTGAACTGTCCCTCTTAAAAACCTGTTTATGTCTTTAGATTTTGAAGCAATCATATTTCACTATATTTGTAAGAATATTTTTTAAATATTTGGGCCACACACTATAGCCAAACTTGTGCATTCATACAAACACAGACTTTTGAAGTTATATTAATGAGGAACTCTCATAGACACAGTGTTTTTTTCATACTAGGATAATGATATTTACTATTTTAACCCTAAACCAAACCTTTATGCAAACCTGTTGACATTACATTTGTAAAATATAATTTAGCTGATGTATGAGCATTTCAAATCATAAGGACCACTTCACAAGTCGGTTTTCACCATGTTTAACTAAATTTGTGAGGGCATTTTCACAAATTTGGTCCTTACAAGTACAGCCAAATCTGTACACAAACATTTTTCAAGCAACATCATCTGGTTGAAGCTTATAATTCAACACTTGCGTCATATTTTACAGTCGGTCTGTCAGCAATGGACAGTTTACTTCACTGCAGAATAATGTTCAGTTCGTTTTGTTTTTCTTTTGTTGTAACTTCAGCAGAGGAGAATTTTAAACAGTTTAAGTATTACAAGTTGAGGTCAGTGGTTTGGTATTGGCATATTCTAAACAAGTACAAAATGTTTGGTCCTTTATAGAAGGCCCTCTAGTTTACAAAGTCTCTGCCTTTGTTACCATACCTTCAAACCAACCAAACTCAAGATAGTTATATAGACGCTGACTTCATAAATCGTATACATGTATAAGCATTCCTTTGTGAGTATTTTATTGAATGAATAAATGATGAGTTTTCATTTTTGGATAAACTGTCCCTCACAAAAACAGTTTATGTCTGTAGATTCGAAGTAAAACAACCACTTAAAATGCCTTCACAAGTCAAAAATGTCACTGTATTTGTACAAATATTTTCAAATCTTTCATCACGGGTATATCCAAACCTGTACATGTATACAAACACAGACTTTTGAAGTTATGTAAGTAAGGACGTCTCATAAACGCAGTGTTTTTTTGTACTAGGATAATATCTATTATATTCTAGTATTTTGTTGCATTTTACATAGATATGCATTGTAAAAACAGAGACCCTCAGTCCCCTTCCTCCACCTTTATATCTCCATGTGTGCAATTGCATGAGTGAATGCTTCCTTGATATTTGGACCCCAAGGTCAAAGGTCAGTTCAGCATGAGAGAGCATAAGAGCACCAGGAAAACTTTCATAACCAGACTACCACATTTTCAAGACGAAGACAACACTTTTCACATCACACACACTCATATACTTACTCTACAGTCATTGTTGTAGTGATGGGGGCATTTTTTCCCACACCTATGATTCCTATGACTCGTAATCATCTCTTTTCTCTGGATGACGTGCAACATCTGGAGGTGTTTTGAACGGCTGTTGTTTTGATTGGTCGGATGCAGCAGTAGGCGTGATCATAAATCCAGCGATGTGTGTTTTTTGTGTGAATGTTTATTGTGTGGCACAATTTTGCTCCCCTTTTCCAGGAAATGTGAGAGAGAGCAAGAGAAACGGGACCGAGAGAGTTACAATTAAAATCATTTTTCTTAAAAATAACTTTGAAGAACGTGGTGAGGGAGAGACAGAGGGGAGACACACGCTTGTACTTTTCCCCTTCGGCCAGACCACGACTAAATCAGCTCATTTTTATAGGCTTATTCAGAAAGACTAATGGAGAAATGTGGATCACCTATGATTCATGTTCACGTAAGGGAATCTGAGCGGCTTTAGGGTTTCATCGGAAAGCACAAGAGTACTCATACTTTTACATAGAAGTAATCACTAAAACAAGTGATGATTTGGAAGGAAAGGCTTGGAGATGCACTTTAATACTGCATCTTCTCTCTTGGACTATCTGTCTCTCTAACTTTTATGGGAATAGTTTGTATATTAGGATTTAGTTTTTTCGTTACCCCAATGGCTGTTACATCAGATGTCTGGTTTTGATTAAAAACAAAGGAATGTGTGCTGGCCTGACCTTATATTCTGTGTGATAAGGAATTCTAAAAAGAATGCAATGTTAGTGTTTGTTTAGCAGAGTTTATTCCGGCACTTCATGGAAATCATATGTCCCCCCAGTGGCGTTTTGATCAAGATGTGTGTTTTTGTAAGTTTTTCTCTGTTGCAGCAGGATGTGAAACTACATATTAAGATCTAAATTTCAGTACATCTCACACCTGCTAGTTAACGGAATAGTTCACCCCCCAAATATAAAACTTTACTCGCCCTCAGGCCATCCAAGATGAAGATGAGTTTGTTTCTTCACAGTTTTGGAGAAATTTTACATCACTTGCTCACTGATGGATCCTTTGCAGTGAATGGGTGCCGTCAGAATGACAGTCCAAACAGCTGATAAAACATCACAATAATCATCACAACTCCAGTCTAACAATTAACATCTTTTGAAGCGAAAAGCTACGTATTTTTAAGAAACAAGTCCATCGTTAAGACATTTTTATCTTCAAACTGTTGATTCTGGCTAAAATACAAGTCCTCTGTTTATAATATTGCTTTCTCCAGTGAAAAGTTTACAGGCAAAAACAATCCAAAACATTTGCAAACAAATGTGTTGGTGAATTTTAATGTGAGAGGACAACAGAAGCTAGACTCTTTCACCAGAGGAAATGTTATTATTTATTATGGACTCTTATTTTGTCCAGAAGTGACAGTTTAATGTTAAAACGCCTTAACGATGGATTTGTTTCTTACAAACACACAGCTTTTCACTTCACAAGACATTAATTGATGGACTGGAGTTGTGTGGATTATTGTGATGCTTTTATTAGCTGTTTGGACTTTCATTCTGACGGCACCTATTCACTGCAGAGGATCTACTGGTGACCAAGTGATGTAATGATAAATTTCTCCAAATCTGTTCCAATTATGGACACAAAATCCTCTACATCTTGGATGACCCGAGTATGAGTCATTTTTCCATTTAATCCTGTTTTTTGTGTGTGGGTCAGGCTTGTTACCACCAAAAGTGTGCTGTGTGTTTTATTAATTTGCTTATGCGTGCAGTGTGTTTTATGACGTGGGTTTTATTTATTGAGTTTAGTCTGGGTGCATGTTCACTGCATGATTCTTAATGTGCTACATGTGTCTGTGTGGTGAGTGAAGCAACAGGAAGTGCGTTGTGTTTTGGGAATGTGCTCATGGCTCAGCACACTGTTGCCAGGGAAACACAGGTCTTTTGCCTTGGATTTAGATTTTTTATATGCATATATGTGCAGTTTGAATATTAAAGGCACACTTGTGTCTTAATTTAGACATTTACCAATAAATCAATAGCCTATATCAGATATTAACATGTATTTACGAATTATAAATCACACGTTGTAGTAAGAAGTGTTGTCTTGGTAACAAGACTTTTATGGTTGGACAGACGCAACAAAAGTATTCTGATGTTTTTTTTTTTTTCATTTTATTATTTTATTCATTTTTGGCAGTTTCAACTGGCAGGCCATTTTGTGCTAGTGCTATAAATGCCTGCCCTACACTGCCAATATTGGTGCAGTTTTCTTCCAAGTAGACTTCTGTTTGTATGTTTACAAATATAAATCTATTTCTTGGGTTTAATACATCAGGTTTTACATTGTTTTTATGAAATACTTCAGACTTGAGTAATAAATCTTAAAGAACTGATGTATTGGATTATTAAGATGAGTGTTTGGCAGAAATACTCCAAATGTTGGGAGAGTTTACTTTGGCTGAAAACTTATCTGTGTTCATAACCTGTCAGACAGGAATAAAGTTCCTTATCGTCATGGAGAGATGAGATGTTCACATTATTTCATTCACATTACAGACAAATAGTTTTCACTCAGTACCTTTGGAGAGGTCTTGAATGTATTTTCAGCACATCTGTAATTTATAATCACAAATAGTTCTGCAGTTCATATTGCCTGATTATTGCCCTATTTTTCCATCGTATGTTAAATAGTTTCACAGACTTGTGCCAACCTTTTAGTGGTGGTAAGCATTGTTTCTGAGAGGCATTCAGGCCTAAGTGTTAGTTTCCTATGACCAGATGTTTTACTTGAGCTCTACATTTTGAGTTTTCTTTCATACAGACTGCTTGCTTTCAGAAGTTGCAAAAGAAAATGTTACAGGAGATTGTACAATCAGTCTGCAATAGATGTTATGACATGGCACAAAAACTGTCTGAGAAGATAAAAGCGCTGGCTGAGTACTTTGGGCATTGACAGGGTTGTGCTTATATGTAGAGTGATTTATGTTTCCTGTTGTAAGAGGCTGATGTAACCAATCAGATTACACTACCATGAACTACCAAAATTTGGGTCGGTCAGTAAGATTTTTGAAAGAAGTCTCTTCTGCTCATCAAGGCTGCATTTATTTGTTGAAAAATACAATAAAATAAAAATATACTGTGAAAAGTTATTACAATTTAAAATAACTGATTTCAATGTTCATATATTTTAAAATGCTGTTTATTCCAGTGATAGCAAACCTGCATAGCAGCTGTTAATTTTTCAGTTTCACATGTTACTTCAGAAATCATTCTAATATGCTGATTTGGTGATAAAGGAAGATTTTTTATTTTATTTTTTTAGTCAATGTTAAAAACATTTGTGTTTTTGTGGAAGCCATAAATGCTTTTTTATAGATTCTTTGATAATTATAAAATTTCAAAAGAGTGGCATTTTTGGAAAATTATATGTCTTTACAGTACAATTTACTTGTTGAACAAAATTACTAATTTCTGCCAAAAGAAAAAATCTTACTGACCCCAAACTTTTGAACTGTAGTGTAGGTTGCAACATCACTTCAGAACAGATGGCTTCAAATCTTAATAGTGAAGAATAAGATTTGAATCCAGATGCTAGTTATTGGTAAGTTTCTCTGATGTCTCGCCTACTCACTGAGCTCTGGAGTTGAAGGGAAGTTCCAGGATTATCCAGGAGAGATGCACTCAAATTATACAGTTTTGTTCTTACACTCGCTTATTCATCACATTCCTAACACACACATAGTTTACAAGAGCTGTGCTATAATCAAACACTACTCTGGATGTGTGTGTGTGAAGCTGAATTTTTTAGAAACTCAAAAGCTGTGGAGTTTTTCTGACCCACATCCTAAATAGAGCACAGGAAAGGCCTGAAATCAACACACACACACACACACACACACACACACTGCATTTAACATTCTGTCTGGTTTGAGGCTTGCTATTTTCATATTTTTCTCTGTGTGAGCCTGAGTATGTACATGTTTTCTATTGGATGTGTTTAAGTTGTTTTTGTGAGTATGAGAAAAACAGTATCAAGAGTATTTTGAAGGAACATTTTTGAAGTTAACATGGAATTCTAAGCATTTATGTGCTAGTGTGTGAGTAGTGGGGACAGGTTTAGTTCAGAGGTGTTAATTTGTTGCATGCACTCATTACTGATGAATGACCACGTGTGTATCCGTGCTACAGAGATACATCTTCCAAACATCTCACAAAACTGTTGATTCAATTTACAGCATCTGATAGGAGAGATGTGAAGTGAGCTTTCACTGATTTCACAACTTCAGAGAGTGAACTCAGTCTTCCTCTGTCCTCACTTCACCCAACATCAGACTTGTGTGAGCTACAGTGATGTGAATGGCGCTTAGTTTTAAAGTGTGATTGATTGTGATTTAGTGTGAAGTGGGTTTCTGACTAAAAATCTATCTATCTATCTATCTATCTAATTGAGATTTTTATTGTTAACAAAATCATAGAAATACATATTAAACTGTACAGACATGTCTCAAATTTTAGTATAAAAGGGTTGCAAAAATTGCAAACATACAAAAAATTGTCTATGTTTGAAGAATTGTATTTATTTATTTATTTTTAACACTATTTGTGCATGTTACCTTGAAAATAACTTGTTTATTAAAACCGAGTACAATCAAACTGTTTCTGCTTAAAATTTAAGTGGAATCAGTAAATGAAAATATTTTAATGGATTTTGTTTTGGGAACGCATGAGTTTCAGAGATTAAAACCACTTCTCTGTCTATCAATGTTGTTTTCATCCCTCTCTCTCCACCACATGCCAGACACTGTTGAGAAATTGTGAGGATACCATTTTGTTGTTTTCCAAAAGAATCTGTAAATTTCACCATTGCCATCTAAATTCCTGCATTGCTCCATTGACTAGTCCGTGCAATGATGTGCAGTGTAGGAGGGTTCAAATCAAACCAAACTTTGGTGTAATGAGATGGGCACTTCTTGTAATTGTAGCTCTTCCTCTCCTTGTTTGGATCTGGAAATGTAGTGAATTTCATAGAGAGATGGGTGGATGTGCTTTTTTGTGATTTTAGGGTCATTAAGAGGTTTAGATGACAAGATTGTCCCGTTTCCAAACCGTTTATTTCCTCCCATTTTGGGGTTTGTTGTTCTGACCTCTCTATGAAATCCATATTTCAACTTTAAAGGTGAAGGAAAGTGCAGGAGAGGGCTTGGCGCTATTAGATGAATTGCCCTCTATGTAGACACATATGCGAAACATAAAATGTTTCATTTTATGTGATAGGACAATCTCAACCAAACATCTGGAGACCCAGCGTCCCACCAAAGCAAACAAATTCTCAGATTTTCCTGTGAGCCCAATGTTTTCATCGCACCTGACTGGGAGTCTTTGCACGTTTTTGTTTTTCAGCATCACGCTTTAATTACATATTTGAGTGATCTGAAGTCTGATAATGGCTGGAAAAATTTTGTAGATTATTGTACTAGTTTTAATGGACTTTTTCTAGTGTCAGAGCAGCTTTGACACATGCTGTGCATGTATAAGCCATATGCAAGCATCATACCCTGTGTGGGATTCTGTGAGTGTGTTTATTAAGATTTTTGAACTGTTTTTTTGTCATCTCTAACTTCGTGCAAGAGTGTAAGCTTGCATACAGCTGCTTGTGTGTGTAATAGACAAGCATATGCGTGACAAATGAAATATATTTAGTTTCAGCAGGTTGTGAGAATGCTGCCTGATTTTTATATGTGTGTGTTTTTTTTGGTTGTCTTTAAATACATCTTGAGTATGCGAATCTGGCATTAAAGCTTTAATATCGTCCCTGACAGCAACCTTAAAATGTTATTCATTCACAATATAGCATGGCTTCTCCTTATTGCTTAAATATCGTTTAGGAAGTTAAACATTTTGTGAACAGAAATAATTGTAAAATAAAGGTATCTCTTGCTAATGGTAACATAAATGTCTCTCTTTTTCTCACCCAGCGGCCAGTGAGGGGAGGATAAATGGAGGAGAGGATTTTTTTCAGAAGGTAAGAATTTATTTACTTTATTTATTGATTTTGGGGTCAGTAAGATTTCACTTTTTAAAAAGAAATTAATACTTTTATTATAAATCATTTATTAAAATATTTAAAATATTTTATTTAAAAGTGACGGTGAAGACATCTATAAAGTTTATTTATTTATTTATTTCTGAAAGATCATGTGACACTGAAGACTGGAGTATAATTCAGCTTTGCCAGAAATAAATTACATTTATGAACAAATTACATTTGAAAATATGTTATAATAGAAAACAGTTATTTTAAATTGTAATAATATTTCATAGTATTAATGTTTTTACTTGATTTTTTATCAAATAAATGCAGCCTTGTTGAGCGTAAGAGACATCTTTCAAACACATTTGACATCTTACTAACCCTAAAATTATAAACAGTAGTTTTTGATGTGGTGATGTCCCACTTTACCTGTATATACACTGTTTGGTGCGCCAGCACTTTAAGCTTCACTGTATTATGTTTAAATGATCAGAACTTGATTGTTGTGAGCAGTTTCAACATTAGTTTCAAAGCAGGATGGAAGTAGTTCTCCCATCTCCAGCATCACATACGGTAGCCATTGAACACACAAACACTATCACAACTATCATCCATATTCAAGTAGCATGCTGGTCTTTCCAGCATTTTTTTTTTTTTTTGTGTGTGTGTGTGTGTGTGTGTGTGTGAGTTTGTGGTGAGGCTTCTTCAAACACACAGTAAATCTGACCAAAGATGCTCGATGGAGGAGCCAATTCAGAAGTTTGATTGATTTGATCCAAACAATTATCCCTGCTTAGGTTTCTAATAAACAGAGATAACAAGAGCCAATGAAATTGTCAAAATATTCTTGGTTTGGCTCAGATGATTGTGGTTTGTGTATAGTCTACTCTATGAACAGTGCTTCTATGGTTGCAGTATTGATATGATCACTGTTTTCTGTCCTCACTTGCACCATTGCTGTCTTTCCATGGTTGATCCAGAAAGCCTTTGTGGTTATCTTTTTTTAGTGAATGCCAGCTCTCAGGCAGTTCAGAGTTGTACAGTTAGACATTTTTATGCATCTGAATATATTTTCTTGTATTCATCTTTGTTAGAGATTAAATTACAGCAGACTTGATGTATGATACAGTATATAAACAATACAGATGCAGAGATAGTGTATTAGTTGTTTGCAGCTGTTTACAGTTTATTTGGTGTGTATGTGACTTTTTTTTTAGTTGACATGAAATGGTAATGAAACTGGAGTAGCAACAGATCTTTTCTTCTTCACTAAATTATTAAGACATTTTGATAAAAATTTACGAGCTTCCAAAAAAACTAACATATGTACAGAATCATTCGCAAAAAGATCAATAAAATATTTAGAAAATAGATAAGGAATTAAGAGAATTTTCATTTCATGCCAACATAAGTGAGTAAGAACTTTTGCCTTGTGATGTCTTTTAATTTTTTTGTCGTAATTTTGCACTGTTTTGTGCTGTCTGACACAGTCTATGTTTTGATCTTCTGAGAATCACCCACTTGTAAAGATAAATGGAGAGAGAGAAAGACAAATGTCTGATGATTTTTGATAGTGGTGACATGGGAAGCCATATCACTGGGTTTTCTGGGAGGCAGGCAGTAGAGAGTCATTATTTCAGTGATTAAACCTTTTGTTGAGTTTTCCTTCCCTGCTGGAAAGGGTTGGAATTATGCCTGTTGCTCATTCTTGCTTTTCAGCCATTCTTTGTGTCTCTGTTTCCATATCTTTATCATTATTATTATCTTGAACATCACCACAGCAGTAGTCTCTTCCAATTCTTTCGTTGTTGTTTTATCATTGTTTCACACAATTCCTCAACGTTTTTTCAAAAGTCACTCAAAAAATGTAAAAATAACTGACAACAAAAATATTATACTGCAGCCATACAGTTTCAGTATTTATAAACAGCAAATATACAAATACACACACACACACACACACGCATTTTATATGTGTAAAATAAAAGTAATATGAATAAAATGAAATAATATTACAATTTAAAATAAATTAGTGAAAATAAAATAATAATAAAATAGATTTTTCATTTTAATATATTGTAAAAAGTAATTTATTCCTTTGATGGCAAAGCTGAATTTTCAGCATTCCTCCAGTTTTCAGTGTCACATGATCCTTCAGAAATCATTCTAATATGCTGATATGCTGCTTAAGATTGAAAATAGTTGTGCTGCTTAATTTTTGTGGAAAGCGTTTTAAATGAATCTTCTGTCACTTTTGATCCATCTGAGTAAATGATGACAGAATTTTCATTTTTGGGTGGAGTATCCCTTGAGTTCCCATCGTGCCGTCTTATGGATCAGTAAATATATTACAGAGTTTGTAATGGATTTGTGTTATTTTTTCAGAGTATTGCACACACCTGTGCAGTTCAGCCATCAGTCAAAGTGAAGGCTTTCCCAGCCCTTTCTCCTTCCCTCGTTCCGTTTCCCTCCTTTTCTCCTCCTCACACCTCTTTTCTTTGCTCGTTCTTCTGAGTGTTCCTCAGCTGAATCAACAAAGGAAACAGGAAGCAGATCTCTATACACACGCTCTTGCACATCCACTCTCTCATACACATCATTTGTCAAATATAAACACTCTGTTCTCCATCACCGTGCCCATTTTAAATGACTTAATGAAGATCAGAGTTTGTGTGACTCCGGTACTTTGAAGTCACTGCCATTTGAAACTTTCTCTCCTGTTAACGGTGAGTGTATACATTCCTGTGACAGGATGATATTGGGTGTGGGGTATAAGGAAAGGACATTTTCAAATGTATAGTTAACCCAATTTTTCTGAAATCGTCTGACCCATTTGAGAGGTATGTGCTGGTCCGTCACAAAAATAAACCGCAAACCCCAAAACTGCTGTGTGGTCTGTCAGAAATCTCCTTCATCTGCAGATTGGAGCCAAAGAAAGCAGTTGAGAGAGAAAGTGAGAGCAGGTTGGGAATAAAGACCTATAGAACGCACAGCAGCGTGGCAGCGCAACGCAAACACACAGAATGGAAATGGGAACTGGCGCTCCGCCTGTACAAACTTTAAGCACTGTTCACCTTTTCATCTCATCTGAAATGTTCAGGGTTCCTTCAGGCATGTTTGATTGTGCCTTCGCTTGGTTCAAGGTCATCAGTGGATAGTGCTCTGACGTTGTTGCGTTGTTTAACGGAAACACCATATTTAAACTTAACTGAAGAGAATGTAGCAAATATTACATAATGACTTTTCCCATTGCCACAATAATAAAGCTGCTTTGTGTTTAGCTTACAAGTGTCTGTGGAAGTGACTGATGTTTTGTGCAATAGATTGCAATACAGAGGATTTAAAAATAAGGATTTATTGTTAAAAAAAATCTTGTTTTGGCATCACAGGAATAAATTACATTTTAAAATATATTAGAATATAAAACTGTTCTTTTAAATTGTAATAATTTTTCACAATATTACTGTTTTACTGTATTTTTGATCAAATAAATTCAGCCTTGGTGAGCATAAGAGACTTCTTTCAAAAACACACATACACACACACACACACACACATATATATATATATATATATATATAACTGCATTAAAAATAAATACAAAATAACTAATAATAATATATAACAATACTTACATTCATTTTTTTTGTTAATGCAATTTTGCTTGTTACATATTGTGACATTGGTGGCATTCATGGTACAGTACATGCAAAAAATTCAAATACTTAGGTTTTCAATACATAAAAACACATGAAACAAAGTTCAGTAAACATAAAATGTATTGTATTTGTCAGATATGGAAAAACATTGAGAATAAAGCATGAATTTTGGACTCTTATAAAAACCATGTAATTGCTGATGTACATTTTGGGAAAGTTGTTTGTGATGTTTTGCTTGTTATGAAATGAAAGGAAACTTGATTCAGGCTCACTAGAAAGGGTGTGTAGATTGTTGTTTTATTGTAGCCTTGCTGAACTTTGCTGTTTTCAAGCCATAATTTCATAAATCTAAATCACAGGATGCGTCACAGCTGTGCATATGATTTACAGACTTAAGAAGATCTGGGGAGATTAATAAACGTGTTCCCTTAAGTTAAAAAAAAACTTTCTCATGTTTTTTTTGTCCTTTAGGGTGTCAAAACAAAATAAAAACTGAAGCCTGCTGTTGAACCACAGAGCCAAGACTAATGAAACCTGGACCAGTATGGGCCGTAAAATTTAGTAGAGCATGCGGGGCTGTTTCCAGTTTATGAACAAGCACGTGCAGCCTGGGCTGTAAACAAGCAATAAGTGAAATACTGAAGTATTTACACTGCATGTCCATAACTGTCATGATCACTCACTGCTGTCTTTACTATCCAAGCTTCTCTGAAGAGATGACACTAAATGACTGCTTGTTATATTCAGTCAATCTGTCAGAGACAAGCAGGTGCAAATCTATGTCATGTTTAATTAAAATAAATGTAATTCTAGATGGTATTAGTCCAGAGGCTGAAATTCTCCTAAAGGTCATGTGGGAAAACTACATTGGAGTTTTTTTTGTTTAATTGCTGCAGTTTCATGCTCAGATATTTTTTTTCTGAAAGAAATTGGGGTTGTTGCCAAAACTTTGCATGAGAACTGCTGTACAGTAAAGCCTCGCTGACCATGAAAGCCAAGAGGTTTTTATAGACAGGAAGATAGAACGTGCACCACAAAACGGGTACAGAAATCTGTTTTCTATAGAGACAAAGGAGTGTGTTGCCAAAATTGTGGTTTGCTCTAAAAAATGAATTTACATGAAAGACAAAACCACTAAAAATAGTGACGCGCTCTGCCTTCTTCCAGAGGAGGATTGAGCTCCAGGCAAAATCACGGCAGAGTTTTAATAAACATTGAACCTGTGTATTCATGTAGCTGCAAATTACCATAAGTTTCTCTTTTGTGTATTTTATATGCGCACAAAACACATTACCATTCTTGTTTTCTCTCTCTTTTCCTTCACATATGCTACTAGTTAGCATACTAGGCCTGTCAAAGACTCTCTGCCAACTGGCTGTTACATGTTTCACGGGTTTTTGAGCCAGCTGTGTGTATATGTGTGTGAGAATGAGAAAGTGGGGCATGTTTTAGCCAGAGAGATGATTGTAAGACCTCTATTGAAACAGCCTGAACATTTCTGTCAGTGAGAATATTTTAGCATTTTAGCACAAGTGAAATGTGAGTTCTTGTGTGTTTGTGTTTTGAGAACCAAATCGACCAAACATGGATTTGCTAATATTAGTGTAGCAGGCTTATGTGTTTTTGAATTCATACTTGGATTAACATGCATTTGCATCCACTTATGCCAGTGCTTTTTGTGTTTAAGGTCATGGATGAAACCAACACTCAGATCGCCTGGCCGTCCAAACTGAAGATTGGAGCAAAGTCCAAAAAAGGTATACACAACACACAGACAGATAGTAGTTATGGCAGAAGTCACTGTGGTAGTATACTATGCAAACCTCAATCTGCTCACAAGCGGCTACCTCTGATGGAGAATTTACTTGTATCTAGTATCTTGCTGTCTTTCTCTGTTTGTCTTTGTCTGTCTCACAGCTTTAAAAAGGTAGTTCACCTGTCATTTACTCAGCTTCATGTTGTTCTTTAACCTGTATGACTTTCTTTCATATGTGGAACACAGATATATTGACAAATGCCTCAGTGTTTTTTTTTTTTTTTGTGCAGTGAATACATATTGGACCCCAGTGGCTTTCCTAATAAGGACAAAAACTTTTTCAAAAATTATTTTTGTTTTATGTTCCACAGAGGAAAGAATTTCTTACAAGTTTGAAAGACAGGAGGGGGAGTAAATTATGGCAAAATATAATTTTTTAGTGATCTATTCCTTTAAGACTTTCGATAGGTACACAACATTGATTTCCCATTTTGAAACTGATCAAAGATTTTTGATGAAAGATAAACTACCAACTACCAAAATATTCAGCAGTACAACTGCTTTTAACACTGATAATAATTAGTGATGTCAAACGATTAATCGCGATTAATTGCATCCAAAATAAAAGTTTTTTTTACATAATATATGTGTGTGTACTGTGTATATTTATTTATATATATATATATATATATGTTATAAAAATACACATACATGTATATATTTAAGAAAAATGTTACGTTCATATATTTATATATGATATAAATTATATGAATATAAATATACATGTAAATACATGTAAATATTTTCAATATATACTGTATGTGTGTGTGTATTTATATATACATAATATACACAATACGCACACATATATTATGTCAACAAAAACTTTTATTTTGGATGCGATTAATCGCAATTAATCGTTTGACAGCACTAATATAATAAGAAATGTTTCTTGAATATCAAATCAGCATATTAGAATTGTTTCTGAAGGTTCATGTGACACTGAAAACTGCAGTAATGACTGCTGAAAATTCAACTTTGACATCAAAATAAATGAAAATATATTAAAATAGAAAACACATTTCAGTTTGTAATAATATTTCTTATAATAACAGTTTTACTGTATTTTTGATCAAATAAATGCAGCCTTGGTGAGCCTAAGAGAGTACTTTCAAAACATTAAAAATCTTTCAGACCCACATGTTTAAATGGTGGTGTATATAAAATGGAAATGTTAATTAGCATCTGATTTTGTAGTGGAGATTAGGTGGAGCAAGTCTGTAAATTCTCTAATTTTCTGTGGCAATAGTTCATACCAAAATGTTGGCTTTCAAAAGCCATAGAACATAATCAGGCCCTTAAGGCATTTTCCTAAATGATTAATGTGAGAGGATCTGGCAACAGTAAACACAACTGAATCTAGTGTGGGTGAAGAGTGACATGAAACTGGATGGATTAGGAGTCTCAAAAGAAGTTAGTGTTCTTTGCTACCTTTAATGTTTCTTATGAGTTTAAAAGACAGAGGCCAGATTGCTGTAAATCTCATAAGTCTCATTCAAAAGATGACAAGCTCTTAATTTGTGCTTTTCCATATAATTGATGATGGATGTACATATGAATGTTCTTTCGAGGCTAATATTTCATGAACCTGTTTTTGTGCTTATCTTTATGACTGAATGTTTGCACATATTTTTGTGCATGTGGCTCATTGCCACGTGACTGAAAGACTCAAAGAGTGTGTTTTTGGAGGTTCGGATCTCCTTACACTTTTCTATTTTTTCTATTTAAAACCCCTAAAGAAATTAATCATAATAATCCTGCTTAATATCACTTCACCCCCGTAAGACAAAGACAGCCCTATCAGTAGACTTATGCTGATTTAGTTCACATGGTGCTGGTCACCTCATGGAGGCCGCCATGATAAGATCCCCAGCCAAATTGCTCATCTAATTTGATCATGGCTAACTTGTTTTCAGCATTTCTAAAATGATATTGGTAACTGCAATTTTTCATAATTGGCTGATGCTACATTCATGCAGCTAAGTCCAGCTGCAATATTGTCTAGTGCAACAAACAAACAAACAAAAATACTGAGTGCATGCCTTGTACCTGCTAAAATCAGTTAATACAAATCATTTGTTGGTGATTTGTTGTAAATGCAAAGAATTTACATGTACATATAAGGTACCATGTCTCTCAACAGTCAT
This sequence comes from Tor tambroides, assembly GCA_021397915.2. NCBI lineage: Eukaryota > Metazoa > Chordata > Actinopteri > Cypriniformes > Cyprinidae > Tor > Tor tambroides. The sequence goes on from JAFVLL020021865.1 coordinate 47,044, forward strand.
TTACCACAGTTTATTCAGAATCAGTTAATATTTCCCTCTAATATATTCTTTTTGATGATGAGCCCAAGAACTCTCTTTTCTTTGTTTTTGTTTTTTTCATGCTTTCTGTATCTTCTGTAAAGTCCCCTGTTCATCTTGTTGTAAATAATGGTCAGTGTTTGTGACTCACATTCTAAACTATATTTTACTCTCCCAGCTCAAAAGGTTTTCTCATTTTCTCTCTATTTTTTCCTTCTTTCTTTTTTCAGCCTCTGTAACAGATGTTATCAATCTGAGAGATGTCTGTTCCACTCTGTCCTGAGTCAGTAAAGCACTTTTAAATGAGGCTGTCTGTCGGACAAAAAAAGTCACTCTCAACTGGAGTGTAGAAAGGCCAGACAGTTTGGTTGAGAACAGAAATAAATAACTTGATTGAAGCCATGTCCAAGATACTAACATTCAAATGTTTGGGGTCAGTAGGATTTTTTTTTTAACACTAAAAAAACCCTATATATATATATATATATATATATATATATATATATTTCTCATCAGCAAAAACTGAATCTATATGTGTGTGTATTTTATATGTATACCAACTCAGTCTCATCTATATGTTGAGCACTTCAAATGAAAGACTGACATTGGCATTGATATCACATCCTCATATATGCACACATGAACTATTACATTCCTCACAGACATGCATAGACATTCTCCATTCATAAACATGCTGGCCACATACGCAACCCCACACACACACACGTGCTGAGTTGATGACTACCACATGGCAGGAAGAGGATAGTGGTGTGGGTTGGACATGGAGACCCCTACTGGTGTTACTCTAATACCTCCCCCAATAACAATGTACTTTGTGTGTGTGTGTCTTCTAAGACAGTGATCTTTCCTGTTTGATTTCCCCCCTGCTCTTCTAGGCCCAATCCTGAAGTTTGTGGGAGTGTTTTAGGGAGAGTGAGACAGTCAGAGAATATGTGTAGAGAAAAACAATTCCAAGAAGTTACATTACACAAGCTATATTTAGAGCAGTAAAGCAGCTATCTTTCTCATGATGTATGTAAGGGTTGTCAGTGTGGTAAACTGACAGAGAAAAGTGTTAACTTTTGAAACCACTGGTGTTGAAACTGCAGTTGTAGTTTAATTCATCAAACTGAATGTAAGCATCTTTATTAATGTATGACTTTCTTCTCTTGTCCTGCACTCATCTGCTCTCTTCCTCTCCTTCTCACAGATCCACATATTAAAGTCAGCGGAAAAAGGGAAGATGTGCGAGAGGCAAAAGAGAAAATAATGTCCGTTCTTGACACAAAGGTAAGTGATAAGTTTATGACTGTCATGGAAAAGTCTGGTCTGGTTTGGGCTTGCTACAAAAACCTGCTCATCTAAACCAGTATATTTTATTTTTCAGAAAAAAATCTAAACATCTTTAAAAGCTGAATTGCATAAGAATTTGGGAGCGAATGCTTATTTTTCTTATGCTAATTGCTTAGAAATATTTTTTCTTGTTTTAAGCATAAATATTTATTGCTTGAAGAATAAATCAAAATGTCTAGAAAATATGCTATGAAATGTGATACAGCCAGTCAGAATATATGTCATGTTAAATGTACAGTTATGAAAAGAGAAATGTTTGGCCAATAAGATTTAACTATAGGCAGAACTAGCCAGGCTGTAGAAATAGAAACTACACATATTGTGGAAGATATTCTATCTTAAGTCCTTGAAATACAGACATACACTACTAGCCAAAAGTTTTTGAAGAAGTCTCTTCTGCTCACCAAGCCTGCATTTATTTGATTCAAAGTACAGCAAAAACAGTAAGTTTTCTATTTGAAAATATTTTAAAATGTAATTTTATTTGTGTGACTTCAAAGCTGTATTTTTAGCATCATTACTCCAGTCACATGATCCTTCAGAAATCATTCTAATATGTGACCCTGGACCACAAAACCAGTCTTAAGTCACTGGGGTATATTTGTAGCAATAGCCAACAATACATTGTATGGGTAAAAATTATCAATTTTACTTTTATGCCAAAAATCGTTAGGATATTAAGTAAAGATCATGTTCCATGAAGAGATTTGATAAATTTCCTACTGTAAATATATCAAAACTTCATTTTTTATTAGTAATATGCATTGCTAAGAACTTCATTTGGAAAACTTTAAAGGCGATTTTCTCAATATTTTGATTTTTTTGCACCCTCAGATTCCAGCTTTTCAATTAGTTGTATCTTTGCCAAAAGATTGTCCGATCCTAACAAACCATACATCAATGGAAAGCTTATTTATTCAGCTTTCAGATGATGTATACATCTTAATTTTGAAAAATTGACACTTAAGACTGGTTTTGTGGTCCAGGGTCACATATTCTGATTTGCTGCTCAAAAAACATTTATTATTATGTTGAAAACAGCCGAGTAGAATTTTTTTCAGGTTTCTTTGATGAATAGAAAATTCAGAAGAACAGCATTTATCTGAAATAGAAATCTTTTGTAACATTAAAAATTTCTTTATCATCACTGATCAATTTAAAGCATCCTTGCTAAATAAAAGTATTAATTTCTATAATTTCTCCCCCCGACCCAAATAAACAAACAAAAAAAAAAGTAATTCTGACTCCAGGCTTTTGAATGGTATAGTGTGTAATGTTACAAAAGATTTTTATTTCAGATAAACGCTGATCTTTGGATCTTTCTATTCATCAAGAATCCTGAATTTTTTTTAAATATTGATAATAATAATAATAATAATAATAATAATAAAAAAAATGTTTCTTGAACAGCAAATCAGCATATTAGAATGATTTTTGAAGGATCATGTGACACTGAAGACTATAATGATGCTGAAAATTTAGCTTTGATCACAGGAATAAATTACATTTTAAAATAAATTACATTTTAAAATGTAAAAGCAGTTATTTTAAATAGTAAAAATATTTCCCAATATTACTGCTTTTGCTGTATTTTGAATCAACTTGGTGAGCTGAAGAGAATTCTTAAAAAAATATTAAAATTCTTACTGTTTAATAACTTTTGACTGGTAGTGTATATAGGCCTATTACTCTTTTGATCAATTAAATGCGTTCTTGGAGAATTTAAGTATTTCTTTTTATATTTCTTTTTATAAAAATCTTTCTGACCCCAAACTTTTAAGTGGTAGTGTATCTGAATGCAATCTTCTTAGAGTTTGGAGCAGGATTAAAGGATTTTAATTCAGCTCAAATAGATTTCTATGAATGCTCTGTTGTTTTTCTAAATTGTGACCTTTGACACCTATAGAGTAATCGTGTGACCCTGAAGATGGACGTATCACACACAGAGCACTCGCATGTTATTGGGAAAGGAGGGAATAACATCAAACGAGTGATGGAAGAGACGGGCTGTCACATACACTTTCCTGACTCCAACAGGCACAGCCAGGGGGAGAAGAGCAACCAGGTACAGACACACACACACACACACACACACACACACACACACGTGCGATAATCCAACAAACCCAACCAAGATCAGCAGATCAGCCATATGCATTTTTACCTTAACATTTTATCATATCTATTTTCTAGATGTTCATTTTTATTTTAGTAAAAGTTCACCCTAAAGTGAAAATTCTTTCTGGTGCTTCTGTTTTTTCAAATCTGTAAGATGACGTAACTGATGATGTCATTGGTTCTAGCATGTATTGTGACCAATCGTAATGCAGTTCTGGCAAATAATTACTTACATTTTGGTCTTTTCCTCACAAAAAAATCTAAAAGAAATATAGTGCACAAGTCATAACATTTTATAGCACTTTTCGGTGTTTTAATGTGCAAAATTCATGGCTTGTATGTTCTATGCATGAAAGAAATTTAGGTTTTAAAAGACATGAGGGTGAATACATGACATAATTTGTAATTTTCTGTGAATTATCCTTGCTATGGGAATATGTTTAATTTTTGGATTTACTATCCAGCAGTGGCTGAACTCTAGCTGAATCATTTTATTGGCTGAGGGACATGAAGCAGTTTGTATTGGCTGGAGGATGAGAACGGTTTGGAGTATGATGGATCTGATTGGCTGTTGGACAGCTCTCAGGTTTAAATAGACTGCTGAGTGGTCTGACGAGGCGTGCAGACAGTTTGGAATGTTAGTAGCGTATACAAGCGCACGCATGGACAAACATGACTTCAGAGCCAAACCAGATGGACTCTCTGAACTGGGCCGAATCACCTGGTTCCAAAGCAGGGATTAATTCTAGTAGGGCGTGATTAAACGTGTGGTTGTTGGGATGAAATGATGGAAACAAAAAAATAAAACTAGCTGGACTTTAATTAAGGTTTTTTGACTGGCGCACTGCCACACACATACTCCCATTTAATGTTTCGATGGGTAATAAATCAGGTTTCTGGACGTGACACTGTGTCTTATTTAAGCTTAACAAAAATTCTTACAGGATGAGAGAAAGGAATAAACATCTGCACATGTCATGAAGAAAGATCATGAAGTACAATCATTTCTTTGTCTCTATATTTTTCTCTCAGGTGTCAATAGCAGGGCAGCTGACTGGCGTAGAAGCAGCGAGAGTTAAAATACGGGTGAGAATTTGTTTACCTGTGATTTACAAGCATTCTTTCTTCTGGACCCACATGTGTGATGATCTCTTTACGATCCATTTTTTCTGAGTGCATATAAGTGGTAGGCTATTTTAGAAAGGAGCATTTAAAAGATGGAAAAGAGGAATTAGGAATAATCAATAAATGATGATTAATTCATTACTATTGTGTGAATAATACAGTGGGGAAAAAAATTATTTGATCCCCTGCTGATTTTGTACATTTGCCCACTGCCAAAGAAATGATCAGTCTATAATTTTAATGGTAGGTTTATTTTAACAGTGAGAGACAGAATAACAACAGAAAAATCCAGAAAAATGCATTTCAAAAAAGTTATAAATTGATTTGCATTTTAATGAGTGAAATAAGTATTTGACCCCTTCGCAAAACAAGACTTAGTACTTGATGGCAAAACCCTTGTTGGCAGTCACAGAGGTCAGACATTTCTTGTAGTTGGCCACCAGGTTTGCACACATCTCAGGAGGGATTTTGTCCCACTCCTCTTTGCAGATCCTCTCCAAATCATTAAGGATTTGAGGCTGACGTTTGGCAACTCGAACCTTCAGCTCCCTCCGCAGATTTTCTATGGGATTAAGGTCTGGACGGGGCCATGTACACCCCCAAAGCATAATGTTTCCACCTCCATGTTTGACGGTGGCGATGGAAAGGCAGCATTCCTCCTCTTCCAAACACGACGAGTTGAGTTGATGCCGAAGAGCTCGATTTTGGTCTCATCTGACCACAACACTTTCACACAGTTCTCCTCTGAATCATTCAGATGTTCATTGGCAAACTTCAGACGGGCCTGTACATGTGCTTTCTTGAACTGGGGGACCTTATGGGCACTGCAGGATTTCAGTCCTTCATGGCGTAGTGTGTTAGCAATTGTTTTCTTGGTGACTATGGTCCCAACTGCCTTGAGATCATTGACAAAGATCCTCCCGTGTAGTTCTGGGCTGATTCCTCACCGTTCTCATGATCATTGAAACTCCACGAGGTGAGATCTTGCATGGAGCCCCAGACCCAGGGAGATTGACAGTTATTTTTTGTTTCTTCCATTTGCGAATAATTGCACCAACTGTTGTCACCTTCTCAGCAAGCTGCTTGGCGATGGTCTTGTAGCCCATTCCAGCCTTGTGTAGGTCTACAATCTTGTCCCTGACATCCTTGGACAGCTCTTTGGTCTTGGCCATGGTGGAGAGTTTGGAATCTGATTGATTGATTGCTTCTGTGGACAGGTTGTCTTTTATACAGGTAACAAGCTGAGATTAGGAGCACTCCCTTTAAGAGAGTGCTCCTAATCTCAGCTCCTTACCTGTATAAAAGACACCTGGGAGCCAGAAATCTTGCTGATTGATAGGGGATCAACTTTTTTGACTCATTAAAATGCAAATCAATTTATAACTTTTTTGAAATGTGTTTTTCTGGATTTTTTTTGTTGTTATTCTGTCTCTCACTGTTCAAATAAACCTACCATTAAAATTATAGACTGATCATTTCTTTGTCAGTGGGAAAACGTATAAAATCAGCAGGGGATCAAATAATTTTTTCCCCCACTGTATGTAATCATGTAATCAATAAAAAAAGTAACTGTAGTCTGATTACAAGTATTTTAAAATGTAATTTAATTAAATTGTAAGTACTTAATTTTTGGAATCTGATTATATAATCAGACATGTAATCAGTTGCTACTCAGCTCTGGCTACACTGTATATTTTCAAGTATAAATGACCATCGTAGCAAGGATTATATTATAAAAACATGTCTCCAACATTAAATAATTGTCTTTTATTTGTGATTGTACTACATCCCACACAATTTAAAATATTATCTGTAAAATATTTACTTGTAAATATGTAAAATTAAATTGACAGCATATCTTTTTCTACCCACTATTAAGAGATGTAAAACTCTTTCAGTTAAATTTGAATTCTAATTTTACTGAGAATTTTGCCTTAAACCTTCTTTTATACAATATAAAGGCGAAAGATACACTTAGAAAATACTGAAGAATTTTCACAAAGCTATATTTTAGGTTATATAATTAATAACCTTAACCCAGAAAGTTTAAAATACACTGTTTTTCCTGTCTAATTTTCCGCTAGCGCCCCCTTGTGGTCCAGTTTTAAGGAGCCAACCATAGATTAGGAGCTTTATGTGCTGCACCCTAGTGGTTGAAATGTCGTCATTATACTATGTTGTCTTTAACCCATGTGTTGTTTTTCCTCAAAAGCATCATTCTTCCCCATCCTCTCTGTAGGAGCTGTTACCGTTGATGCTGATGTTTGAATGCAGTGGATTGGTGCAGCATGTGGACTGTAGTTCTCCTGTAGTTCAGCATATCTCCCACACTTACAACGTCTCCATCTCCTTCAAACCTCCCTCTCGTCTCTATGGCAACACCGCCATTGTCCGTGGCAACCAGAACAATGCCAGTGGCGTTAAGGTGAGGCATGAAGTCATAGACTTAGCCTAAATGAATGCTGCTATTGAAATGAATGTTTAATAGCATTATTTTAGCATTTTACTTAATCTATTTTATTAGAATGTAATATTATACATTATTATGCTTGTATTATTTAAGCAGTGAACTATAGATGATTACATAATAAAAACGTATTATTTAATTTTACAATTTAAAATTAAGTTTAAAATAACTTCTATTTTAATATATTTTATAATTTATTTTATATCTGAATTTTCAGCATTACTCTAGTCTTCAGTGTCACATGATCCTTCAGAAATCATTCTAATATGTTGATTTGCTGCTTATGAAACATTTTTATTTTCAGTGTTGAAAACAGTTGTTTTTGTGGATGCATATTTTTAAAGAATTCTTTGATTAATAAAAAGTTCAAAAGAACAATATAATATATTATTAATAATATACAATATATAATTTAATGACAATTTAAAAGTCTTTGCTGTTACTTTTAGTCAGCAAGAATGTTTAACATTTCTTTAAAAAAAATCTTACTGACACCAAACTTTTGAACAGTAGTGTGAAAACCATTTCAAGTGAAAAAATAAATTATAAATGCTTGGTAAAAAAGTTTCCAAGACATTTTAATATGATGATCTTCAAAATGGTAAAATCTGAGTTTTTTCAATTAAAATTAATCTCCAAAGTGAATGTATTTGACCCAAAAACAATCATAACCTCCTACAGAAGTTGCATTCATTAGCAGATATGAAATGAGTGGAGCTCCTGAGTAGCAGAAGTACTGAAACTAGGTCATTTCATGAAATGGAGAGATTTAGTTTTCGAGTAGAGCTGCCAGAAATTAAACCAAAAACAGCAGCCTCCACCACATAATGTAAGACGTTACAGGAGATGGGTGATGGTTTTATTAGAGTGTGTATGTGTAAGCTCACATGCTGGCATCTCTGTGTGTATGTTTGTGCAACTGCAGATCTATATCAGGTGTGTGCTAATATATTTGTGTGTGTTTCAGCGCGGTACGGCTTTGTTATTGGAGCACCTCGCTGGGTCTTTGGCCAGCTCAGTGCTGGTCAGCACACAACTGGACATCGCACCCCAGCACCACAACTTCCTTCTGGGCCGCAACGGAGCCAACGTCAAGAACATCTCCCAGCGCACTGGAGCCCACATACACTTCCCCGAGCTCAACACTCACAACACACACACTACCCGCTCCGCCGTCTACATACAGGGCAGCATTGATGCCGTATGTGCGGCTAGACAGCAGCTAATGGTATGGCAACGGTTTGTCTGTATTTTTTCTGTTCAGGCTTATGCTCTTTAATTTACTATCTCCCTCCATGTTTGTGGCCAATCTGTGAAACAGAACACATGTTATGTTGAAAGAGATGAAATTGAGAGAGATGTTTGGATGAGAGTCTCTGTAAGCACTGACAGATGATGAGACTCAAACTGGGCTGGCTGAAGACCTTGAGGCTTTAGCAACGTGCCCGACCAGAGGGATTTCAAGACACATGCCAAACTTATTCTTCTCCACTGCTCTTATTTTTTCAAAACAGGAAATGTAGATTTAGCCACGTTGCCACTGCAGACTATAATCTAATTTTAGAGGTCTCATAATAGGCATGTGCAAAATGACATTTTCAAAATCAATTAGTCGGTGAATTGCTTCTAGGACTAATCAGCATTTTATTTTAGTATTATTTATATACTATTATATAAATTATATTCAGTTTTATATCAATTAATTTATTAATTAATAAATATAAATAATATTAATATTAAATACTTGTAATATTAAATAAATATATATAATATTAAATACTTGTAATATTAAATGATTTATATATATATATATATATATATATTTTATTATATTATATTTTATATATATATATATATATATATATATATATATATATATATATATATATATTTAATATTATAAGTAATATTAATATAAATAAAAATATATTAAACATAATAATTATAATAGTCATTATTATGGTAATAATTATAATTGTCATTGCATTATGGTATATTAAAATCTAATAATTATAAATAATATTACATTTAAAAAAAATAAGATACTGAATCTGGAACATACCTTTAAGGAAACTTGGTGTAATTAGCCTGGTTTTGGGTTTATAACATACAAAGATGTGTTTTGGGGATTAATTGTAGATGTGTGTCTGTATATTTTAGGGCTGTCTGCCATTGGTGTTGCTGTTTGACATTAAAGAGGAGATGGAGGTGGCATCTCAGGTCGTCACTACCCTTATGGAACAGCTGGACGTCTTCATCAGTATTAAAACCAAACCAAAACAGCCCAGCAAGGTAATAAATATCCAGCTCTTTTGTTTATATGTGGTACATTTAGCCTCGGTCACTAACTATATGTCTCTTTCTCAGTCTGTGATAGTGAAGAGCGTGGAAAGGAATGCTGGGAGTATGTATGAGGTACGCAGGATCCTGTTGGGACTGGAGTCCAGCTGTGTGCCTCCTCCTATCAACCATGTGGCCGTTAACGGACATGCTCCTGCCTCCCCTCCCCTGATTGGCTCCATTGGACTGGACACCCTAGCTTCAGCTGGACTGAGGCTAAGCACTCTGGGTAATGTAGTTGTATATTTAGATATTTTTTAGATGTATTTAATGACTTGTGTAAGGTACATTTATGATCTAAATGTAATTCCTTGAATGTGTATTCTAAGCAAGGCCTGTTTATATCAATACAACATACACAGTCCTGCTTTAGCTCTGTAGTCACTATAATTACTACTGTCTGTGTTGGTAGATTACAACTCACGCTGCCAAGCAGATCCATAATTAGCTACAGCTGTGTGTGTGTGTGTGTGTGTGTGTGTGTGTATTTGTGTTTGCCTGTGTTCCACATTCACTCACAAAGTATTAGTGTGACTTAAAACAGCCCCCTCTGTTGTTCTCAAGACTCAAGCCTTGTTGCTCTCATTCACAAATTGTGCATATTTGCAGTACAGTTACATTAAGGATTCATATATATATATATATATATATATATATGTATATATATATATATATATATGTATATATGTATGTATATTATAACTTTTCATCCAACATTTGAGTAATATACATTTAGGAGTATCAAATTATTAGCTTAGCAGCGTGCAGCATGTAACATTTCAAAGCAATAAAGTCAGATAACAATGGTATTTAGCTAAATCATGTTACAAAAATATTTTTCTATCAGGTCCAATGAGGCTTATTATCATTAAATAAAACCTAAAGATCATTTTTTGTTACTGGAAATAAAAAAAATTATAAAATAAAATCTTTCTGAAAATTTAACATTTCTCATTTTTGTTTAGTTTAGGGTTAGGTTTAAAATAAAAGTAAATAAGCTAAAATGCATAAATAAAAATGAATATAGGCATATAAAAATGACAAAAACACACATCAAAATTACTAAACCATTTATTAAAATTCATGTGAAAACAGAAGCCTAAATAAAATCAAAATATTAACAAAAAGTAAATCAATGATACTAAAATAACACTGGGTCTAACTGGTATGCTAATTGTTGGCTCTCAACATTTCTTGTGGTGTCTCTGATTTGAAATTCACATTGGAGCAAAATAAATTAATAATAACTGAACTGTAAACACATTATGGACAAAAAAATGTTTTTGGTATTTACGTTGCACTCTTTCTTTTCTCTCTCTTTCATCAGCTGGTCTTCTAAGGTCGTCTGTCAGCCCCATTCCTAATGGTTCCCCAAACTCAAACTGTGTTCTTAATGGGCACGGCTCTGTGTTAAACATTCAGAACGGAGCAGTGAACAACTCACAGCACAATCATACACCCTCACATACACCTGCTCACACACATTCACATGCTACTGGTCACACAGCTTCACTCTGGGCCAGTGCTCTCAGTTCAGCAGCTAACACAGCAGGTGAGTGTGTGCTCTTTTCAACCACATATATTATATATGTGTGTTACATAACCCTATCTCTGTCCCTGGCTCAGGGTTTTCCACAGACCTGATGCTGCAGTCAGTGTCTCAGTCGACTCTCAGTGGTCTTCTGCTCTCTGGGGTCCAGACTCAAGCACACGCTCACACACCGTCCCCCCCACCTGGACTCGCACCAATACACAAACCTGCCAGTGCAGAACATCTCAACGGACATGTGAGAAACTTCATCAAAGTTACTAAACTGTACACGTAGGCAACATTTTTAGGCATTATAGATTAAAATATGCTGCCTTTTAAGATAAGTCTTTTTGTCTTTTAATTGATAAGGCGATGCCAAAATGAGTGCATCTGTTTTGTTTTAAACTCATTGTTCTTCCCGCGTGTGTTTCTGCTGGATGTTACAGCTCGCCAGTTCTGTGTACAGTCGAATCTCCTCTGTATCGCTGAACTCCGCCCACTGTGACACATCCCAGGAAGTCATTGGACACTCCCAATCAGAATCCATTTCCAATAAATCTGCAGATGAAGGTATAAAACACAAACATTTTATACATGATATGGACAAAAGTATTGGCACACCTGACCATTGCACCAACAGATACTTTAATGACATCACATTCTAAACACATAGATATTAATAATGGAGTAGGGTCTCCCCATTGGAGCTAAAATAGGGCCCTATGAAAACAATTTTATTTTTTCCCAAATTTTGTTTTAATCAGAAATCATGAAATCTACACAATTTAACAGCACTTTATTCAAAGTTTAACAAAAAAAATTCCATTAATTTTCTGGAATCCATTTTATTGATTTATTATATTTTTTTAATAATCAAAAGAATTTCTAAATAAATGATTTTATTAAAAAAAAGTTTTTTTTTTCTTTTTTTGTTCAGAAATACTGTGTTGTGTATTTACATTTTGTGGTAAATAAATTCTAGTAAAAAATCTTTCTGGTAAATATTCCTTAAAAATAATGTTTAAATAATAATTTTATTATTATTATTATTAGTAGTAGTACTATTATTACCTTAAGTAATATATTTCTGTCACAGTTTATTCAAGTTAAACCAAACTTTTATTTTGATGGGTTGCTGTGAAGACCTTCAAGTTTCTCTGTTTATGATATGATAGTTTTTCTCAAAAGAAATGGTAAAATGCTCATGAAGTGAGTCTCAGAGCAGTTCTAGAGATTATGTTTATGTTCTAATATATTGAGGCGGCAGAGGCTGAAAACACAGCAAACGTCATGCATGCTTCAGTATGTGTGTACTAAACGAAACCGCGCATCTGCACCATTCATTCACACATAGACACGTAGTCAGAACATGCAGGATTCATATTTAAATAGTACTCTACGGCTTAACATTCACCAAAACTAGTCCATATCGCATTTTGATATAAGTGTGCTGACCTACTTTTGATTTATTCATCTAAAATTTAGCAAAATCCGTGACATTCCGCGTTATACAGTAAAATTCTGATTTTATAACTGGATTCCGTCTGTGTTTTCCACATCGCAGAAATCATAGGACCTTCCACTTTTCTGGGAAGGCTTTCCACAAGATTTTGGAGTGTTTCTGTGGAAATTTTTGCCTATTCATCCAGTAGAGCATTTGTGAGGTCAGGCACAAGACGTCCTGGCTCGCAATCTCGGTTCCAGGTGTTTGAAGGGGTTTAGGTCAGGGCTCCGTGTGGCCCAGTCAAGTTATTCCACTGAAGACTCATCTAATAGTTTAGGGCACAGTTATACACAGTCATGGCCTTCCCCAAACTGTTCCCACAAAGTTGGAAGCATAGCATTGTCCAAAATGTTTTTTTGAAATGTTCTGAATCATTAACATTTCCCCTCAAATGTAGGGGGCCTAGCCCAAGCCCTGAGAAACAGCCCCATACCATTATCCCTCCTCTATCAAACTTTATAGTTGGCACAGTACAGTTGCCATGTAATAACATTTTCTGCTACCCTAATTCACTGCGCACAGTATTAATGCATTATATGTTATTCCACCATTTATCTGTGTATCAGGCTCAGATACATTTGTTGAAGTGGGCATGCCCAGAAGCCCATCTCACTCAGCCAATGGGAGTGAGCTGAAGCAGATGCTGGCCTCTTGCACCATGTCATCAGGAAAACGACAAACGGTGGAACTTCTGCAGAGAACCAAGAACTCACTTCTTCAGTATGTTTAATCATAAAATGACCGTACATCACCATGGAAATTCAGTTAAAATTCAGTTTTTTTTATTTAAGGTTACACTGCAGCTGTTAAGTGGTCCTTAAATTTTCTTTGTATGTGTGTGTGTGTGTGTGTGTGTGTGTGCAGTGTTGAGTGTGTGCTGGCCGATTCTGATTGTGAGAATCCAGTGGCTGACAAAAGAGCACCAGGAAGCGAGAGAGCTGCAGAAAGACGACTTGCACCACATATGCAGGTTTATATACACATATACACACATTGTACTCACATAGAAGTGTACACACTAAAACATATTCACACTGTTATTGTGTATCAATATTTTCAGGCTTTTGACTATGAGAAAAAGAAGCTACTGGCCACTAAAGGTGAGCAAACACTTGAGCTCTTAATTTAACATCTGAATGTGAAAATAGACATTAAATGACATCTGAATATAAGATCACTAGTTAGGCTGTGGTTAAACAGTTGTGTTGTTTTTGCATAGCCATGCTGAAGAAGCCAGTTGTGACGGAGATTCGGACCCCCACAAATACCTGGAGTGGGTTGGGATTTTCTAAATCAATGCCAGCGGAGAGCATGAAAGAGCTGCGCAGGGCACACCATGTGCCATATAAACCCAGCATAAGCACTACTTATGAGGTACAAATTCACTGGTGCAGCATAAATTTAGTTCAGTTTATATGAAGCTGATCACTCCAAAAATTATTTTGAAAAGCAGGGTTTCAAAGTTGCTTTTTGTGTATATGGTTTCTGGACTCTCATCTCTCTGTCTCACACTCTGGGAGTCAGGAGCATTTGGGTAACGACACCAAATCCGATAATTGGGGGGATTTGAATGGGAACGTTAACATCAATGGGACCGGACTGCCAGGAAATTCTGAATTTTCCCCTGCTGTCAGCAGCCCAAAGAGAATCAAGAACAAATCTTGTAAGACTAAAGATTTTGTACTCCTTTCTTCTAAACACAAAGCAACAAATTTACTGCCTACTCACTAGTTGTGTCTTTCACTTTATCTCTGTGTTTGGGTCAGTAGGTGAGCAGTATCTCAGCAGCAGCAATTATATGGACAGTATCTCTATGTCTGGCAGCAATGGCTGCTCTCTCAGTTCATCTCTCAAAGGAACAGATCTCCCTGAGCTGTTCAGCAAACTTGGTCTCGGCAAATACACAGACATCTTCCAGCAGCAGGAGGTAATTCATTAATTCATTATTTGAGGAATGAATTTAGATTTGCATGTGTCTGCAATCATCAAAAATGTTCATGAATGTTTTGGTAAAATATATATTTAGGCAGATATTGATATTTACGTATTGTCATATTGGTGCATAAAAATGTAATGATTAAATATTATTCTTTCTTGTGTTCATTTAGTACAAGCAGTGTGGAAAACATGCCTTGATTGTTTTTTTTTTAGTTGCATAAACATTTCAAATCTATAATTAAGGAAATAAAGTAAGAGGCTTTGCTAGTTCACCTTGCAAGCACTGTAATAGGAAAAATGTGGATTAGTGGATTTATTTGTGGTTTTTGTAAATGTTCATTTATATGTTTATGTCTGTGTTATGATGTAATAGATTGATCTGCAAACATTTGTCACTCTAACGGATCCAGACCTGAAGGAACTGGGAATCACAACATTTGGTGCTCGCCGGAAAATGTTACTGGCGATCTCAGGTCAGTAAGCTTTGTGTTTATATCTAAGCAACAGATCAACAGGAAAAAAAGACAAACCAAAATAAAGGATGTGGAAAGAATAGGATGTGAAGTCACTGCTTTGTAAAGTAAGCAATTTCTTCCAAGATGACCTCTCCTAGATTCACAGTCTATATATGAGCGGCCTACCTAGACATCACTTAACAATGCTGTCAGCATTTACTTGTGTGTGATGTGTGTTGGTGACTGTTAAAAGAGTATCTACCTATGTAGAGTTTCAAATAAGTAATTTATAAAGTTCCACTTCATGCTCATGTGTTTCCTTGATGGATTACTGATGATATTTGAATGTCTCCTCAGAGCTGAATAAGAGCAGGAGGAAGCTCTTTGACACGCCCAACATTCGGTCCTCCTTCCTAGAAGGCGGGGCCAGCGGTCGTCTGTCGCGTCAGTTCCACTCGGACATGGCGAGCATCAGTGGTCGCTGGTGATCTCTTACCTGTGGGAATGTGGACCACAAACCACTTCATACTGGACTCTGATTGATACAGAAGGGCATAAAGCGATGCAGATTCTCTCAGATCTTAAAAATGTGGTGAGATGTTATTAAGTTTGCTGTTTGTGCCTAAAATATATGGAAGGGAATTGAATCATTATTGTTAAGAGAATTGCCATTAATGTTGTCTTGCATTTACTCTGGGTGAACAGGCAAAGCACAGAGTTAAAAACTAGCCGTACTGTTAGCAAGAGCGCTTCAGTATTGGTGTCTAGCACTTTAATCTGTAAACTCTGCTGTTTCTGCTGGTAGGTTGTATGCAGTGTCTGTCTTTTGTAACGTCGGACTGTCCAGTATCAAAGCCAAACACGTGCACTTATTTAGCAGGTATTTCCAGATCACACACAAAGGTCATCTGCATGGTAACCACAACCAGCTGATGCTCATGTTGTTTACCAGACTGTTATATTCATGTTCAGTTCAATTACTCATTGATCATTGTGGTATTGTCGTATTTTAAATATATTTTATTTCATAGTTTCATTATGTTTTCATATTTTATGTTAATCTTTTAAAAGGCATTATCAGTTTACTTTTTTATTGTTTTGGTTCTTTTTTTGACAGCCATGTTTGGTGTTAATGAAGTCTTTTCTGAAGGAATAGGTTTGAAAATATTATCCATAAAATTCCAGTGATTTGTTTTACAAAATCTGTTTAATCAGTATTTACATTTTATGTGTAGCACAGACATCAGATTTAAGCTGCATTAGGTACTTTTCAAGTCTAAGTGGGGTGTTTGTTGAAAGTTTGATGTTGGCATGTACAGTATAATGGGATATGTTTCCTTCGTATGTGCAGACGTTATGTATCTGGCAGGTGTTTTTCAGGTTTGTGTGCATAAGTATGTGCGTGTTTGTACTTAACCTTTACTCATAGCTCAAAGCCATAAATTAAACTCAAGGGCTGCTGTTGATAAATTTATGATTTTTCAAATACTTGTTTTTGCCAGCAATTACTTCTTTTAATCATTCTGTAAAGTTTTTGTTGTTCTTTTTCAACCTGACCGTATATATCAATAGAAGCATTCACAGTAAATCAGTGTTACCTGGTCTTTAATTTGTTTACATTTATGGTAGATTTGTAGTATATTCACGGTACAGCCTACTAAGAAGAATGTATAACGCATTGAAAGAGCTTTTTGAAACCATCTATTGGTAAATACATAAACCATGCTAATCTCCTTTTTTGTTTGTTAGTTTTTTTGTTTAATGGAAGGAAAATAATGACAGTTTCTGAAATATTGCACAGAATGCTTGTGGTACTCTTGTATTTTTGCTCAGTGATATTATTAACTGCGTGATTGTAGTTCCAAAGTGAAAATCTCATAAGATTCACGTGCAAAATATGGACTTTTCAGAGATACATAGTATGGAGATAAAATTCCTCACCTCTGTGGAACCAGTGTATATGGTTACTGAGCTGTGTTTGTGATCAAGATTCATAGTTTTCTTTGCATCTGTCAAATCATGTGTGTTCATTCAGTTATTTCCACTCTTCACCTGAAATAACTTCACTGTTTCAAGAGTGTCATTCATTCATTTTTTTTTTTTTTTGTCTTTTCTGAGGGAACAACTGTGTTGTTCGGTCATTCTAATTGTGCTTCCTCCTGGAGTGGAGCATTATGGGAGAAATGTTTTGTTTTGGATGTGACACTGGCATTTGTATCACATTTAAATCTTTGACAAAGGGAACAATGTTCATGTTTTTGCCTTGTAAGAATGTTCTGTAAATCCAAATCAGTGTCTCTTAAAATGGACAGAAGCCATTTGCTGCCTGTGATTTTGAGTGTTGCCAGAGTATTCATCTCTGAAAGTAACAAAAAAGGGATTTAAAGTAAAAGGGAAAGAACAAAAAATATTTGAAATGTTTGCCACTGATTTGTGGTTTTGTTCTAGAAAATAAAAATGTTTTCAAGCCAAATCAAATTTGTTTTATATTATGTATTATAAATCCATTAGTAATTCAACATAAGCTACAATTTCTTCAGGTACACAATCAAATCAAAAAGAGTGAGTGAAAATGGTATAAATGTGTGGTTGTTGTCTGATGAATGCAGATAAAATGAGACTAACTGACCGTAAGAGCACATTTAAGGTTGATGATAATAGCAATCTACAGTAGCACTGTGAAACCGAAAAATCACTATCCGCTTCACATCTCAAAGGACAGAGACAGGCACTTCTCTTTTGAAAGTAATAGCAAAGACATGGGTAATTATATGTGATTTTATGGTGTGTTTTGCATATCAATGTACATCTGCGTCTAAATAGGGAAACCGCAGGAACTGAGTGTGTGTGTGTGTGTGTGTGTGTGTGTGTGTGTGTGTGTGTGAGAGAGAAAGAGAGAGACTAGGGAGGGTGAAGCTGTCAGCATGATGTGAAAGAGTGCAATGCAAAAATAAAAGTGAGTAATTAACAAGCAGCAAAGCTTTGAACTACAAAGCTGTACTATTTTTGAACTAGCTAATTTAATGCCACGAGACATAAACCACCCTCAGCTCTTGAGACTGGAGACAGAAGATCTGATGCATGAAGGAAAAATGATGCATGTTCTATATTGTGTTGGAGTAGTTTGAGTTTGAATTGTTTGTACCCAAGAAGAGAAATACATTGAGACTTTTAATGTTAAAACAGAAAAATTCTGGTGACTGCATTTTGGCAATCATATTAAATGATTGAAATTCTATTTGGATTTCTGCACAGTAGAGGGCGCCATTTGCTTTATTTCTAGCTAGATTATTTTAATGTGCATCAATAAGAAATTCAAATTTGCTAAAAAGCCTTGTGGGGGAAAAAAGTTAATGAATCTTAACCTCTGATTTGTATCTAAATCTGATTTAATGCAAAATACCAAATGTGACACTAATTTCTAGCCTGCAGGACTACTGGGAAACATGCATATCTATTAATAAACATTTAATAATTATGTGCCCCTCCCCCCCAACACTTTCCCACAAGTGGTATAAGTAATCCATCAGTACAGTTTTAGCAAAATTGTGAAGCTGCGCTTTAAGCAAAATAGTGCCGGGTTTTTGAACGAATTTTCTTAGTGAACGACTTATTCTCGTGCACTTAAATGCAGTGAGTAATATTTTTCGATTATGAATATGTAAAAATTACTGATGATAATACACGATATAGACAAGCATTATAAGAAGGTTTTGGTCGTGATTCGAGAATTAGGCCTGCAGTTATGAGTGAATTGTCGATTTACTCATAACACGCCACCTACTGGCGTAAATGACTAATGACAATACACAATTTAGAAACGCCTTTTAATCAAATATAGGCCTAATCAGGGCCGTAACCACCATAGACATTGAGGGGGACAAGTCCCCCCCAATAATCAGAAATTGCCAA